>LUGF01013137.1:40623-64676 GCA_001625245.1 Calycopis cecrops
CCCGCTCCAATAATGGGGGTCAAGACATCTCCCCTACTGCGGGCATATCGGCCGCTTCGGGCGATCAAATGGATACATCGACCGCGCCGGTGATTGCTCCTAAGGCACAGAGACCACGGCTCGTCATCGTCCACGACCGTACGGCATGTAATGAAAATTCCGATGCCATAAAGGGCAAGGTTTATGTCATTTACGAAGTCCCTGCGACCATGGTATCCTCGTGCAAGTGGATAACTCGAACGACAATCGTCGCTTATGAGCCTTCCTGCAATTCCTGTTAATAAATGTTGTTATGTAAGTTATTGTATTCTCGCGGCCGCCCTTGAACTCTACATTTTTTACCTATGAAATTAAAAACCGCAAGTTTTGCAACTAGAGTCTTTCTGAGCTATTTATAAATTATAGTGATAAGCAATTGATAACAAATATTAGATTTAGGATCCAAGATTCATTAGATTAATCAAGGGCAATGGTCAGAAGCAGTTTGGTTTTAGTTCGCTGCCCTCCAGTTTGATTTTCCGTTCCTTACCCTATTTATTTTGCAACAACTAAAAGTGCAAATTAAGTATCAATTATATGTTGTAAAGGTGCTAATTATTTGTGACAGATTTTAAGTTTATATACATCTACAGATACCTGCATCATCATAAGCATGCATGCCGTTCTTTGCTTGATTTTAATCATGATATTATCTAGAAATTTTATTAAAAATTTTAGTTGCACTAGGGACCGATTTAGGTTAAAAATTCCATGACCTCTCAGCTGTCTTAAAAAAGGATGTTGATTTAATATTAGTGTAATTTGTTTTATTATATAAAATAATTAAAATATTATTGACTAAGGAGTTGGCGTTTATTAATTACGTTTCTCTTACAAATCAATGTTGTATGGAAATAATCATGAGTGGAAATCAAACCGAGCCTGGCTAGTAGGTATTTTTTCCTAATAATTTAATATTTATTTTACAAGCACAAAGAACTCGAGGAACGTGTTACAGCTGATCCTGGGTTACATCAACTTCGTTATATCTACGCTTATTGACTTTATTTTATGTATACATCGACAGTATCAGAGTGTTGTTCGAGCGATTATTCGATTCTTTAACACACAACACTAAACGAATATCTTGTCGGTTTTCCTCTTAGTCAGAGCAGTCTGAGACATTAGTTTTACGAGGGCGGCAGCAATGACGATTCTTAGGTAAGCTAAATACATATAAATAAAAACCAAAAACAAGATCTGCTTTCGTTTCTGTAACATATTAAAATATGTTAATAATTTTTATTTATTTTTTATTTAATTAATAATTTAAAAATTAATAATTAATTAACAAAAATGCAAATACAGAGCATCAAAGTATAAATACTTTGATGCTGTGTGTGGACATTGAATACTAATTGATCCAATAAAACATTCATTTTTTTATATCTTTTTGTGCCATTAGTTGTTTTTTTATAAGTAGCAAAGACTCAATAACATATTTGTAAGTAGTATAAAGCACTTACGAAATATTTTAGAATCTAGCTATAGAAATAACATATTATTTTTGTTTTCATTATGACAATGAAAACAAAAACTCGTGCGGAATTAATTTATATACCTGCAACTTAACCTGCTCCTAATCAAAACAATAGCGAAGTATTAAATTACGGAATCTACCTATTCGAAAGATCAGGATAATCAATGGACGGAATTTCCACTGCACTGAGCGGAATGGCATCGACACCGAAAAAAGTGTAACAAAACATTTTGTTTGTTTCGGTTATGCTCGGCTTCTAATGCACAACAGTTGAGCGCGTAGTGGGA
Organism: Calycopis cecrops; assembly: GCA_001625245.1. Lineage (NCBI taxonomy): Eukaryota > Metazoa > Arthropoda > Insecta > Lepidoptera > Lycaenidae > Calycopis > Calycopis cecrops. Next base: position 42,430 of record LUGF01013137.1, read on the forward strand.
GTATAAATATAATTAAAATAATTATTGTAACAAATTGTCTACAAAATATCGCAGTACCAAAGGCGAAAGTCTTCAACCAGTGTGTTTTACAAATGATGAGTGTGGAGTGTGGAGTCACAGTTATCATGTACACGTAGATAGAATCGAAATGTTCAAGTTTTTTGTATGTCATGGGGCCTATACCTAACGGTAAGCTCAGTCATTGCACTCTAGAAATAAATGCGGCAAATCTTATGTTTTCATACAAAGCTCTTCATGCACTTATTGAATCTCCAAATCATTTGCAACTTTTACCTTTTTCTATTTCTCGCCCATGTTCTTAGTAGATTTGACAATAGAAAGACTTTTAATTTACCGTTCTTCAAAAAAACCTTAAGCGGAATTAGACATATGTATTAAATTATCTTGCAGCCTTTGAAGTGTCAGATTTCGTTCATGAACCTCAAGGCTGCAAGATACAACAAGTACTACACGGACGCGGTAAGTTGGGACCTGGCAAGAATGCGAGGAATGCTCTAGAGAGCTATAGATGATGAGATGCTATAGTGCGGGGCTAGAGCCCCGCACTATATGGCCGCATATGGCGACATGGGGGTGGTGCGGGGGTAGAGAGTGGGGAATGGAATTTTTGTCAGGTCCCAACTACCACGTCCTTGTAATACATTATGAGTTAATCGGAACAACTAAATAATTATAAATCTTCGTCTCTGTCCCTCTGACTGTCTCCTCAGTCCAGCCGTGACTGTGGTTGCCATTGATAATTGCCATCATACAGAGATGATCGTTGCTGTAAATCTTCTGAAACTTCGGGATTCTAAAATACTTAAATAAACCTCTACCTAAAACCTAAAAATTGTTATATTACAATGTGTAACATTTGCGTTAACTCAAGAAATCATCACGTCTGAAAATTTGGTCGGTCTTCAAAAAATAACCTCGTACATTCTTCTTTTAGATTAGCCGCCATCGGCATCTTCTGTGTTTGTTACGTGGCCTGCCAAGACAATGACCCTACTGCCTGGTTATTGCAGGTAGTCGAGAGTGAGAACCAAACTATTGCTACAGACAATTCAGTGGCAGGTAACTTTATTTTTAAACTAATTAAATAGTTATATTACCGAAGACTGAAAACGTAATTAGCTACGTTTTTATGTATTTTTAATAAAATATATCATTAAAATACTACTTTTTTTTATGGTATAGGGGGGCAAACGAGCAGTTGTAGCCATATTCATGACTACCAACGCCCATAGACATCTGCATAGAGACTATACAGATGCGCTGCCCCCCTTTATCCTTCCACCTCCATGGACCACCGGCTACTTACACACCGCACGAAATGCGACAGCACAGCTGTCACTTCACGCCGGTCTCGTGTAAGCGAGAGGTACCTCCTCGGTCCTGCCGGCCCAATTCGGCTGCATGCAAGCATGCAGTGTGGCTAGTGTGGTTTTTCGGAATAAATTTTAATACAACTAAATGGTGAATAGGTACCTTCTAGGCAAGCATGCTCCAACGTCGGCCAAATATACACTTTCCACCAGTTGAGGCAATGGCCAATCGCAAGCCTATCTATTATATAAAAAAAATATAGTCAGAACATCAAGCAGTTTAATAATTGTGAAAGCACAGCGTATGTTTAGTATATAAACAAAGTGGCGGTTACAACTTAGTTTTATATGCTATACTTATAAAATTTAGTTTAAATAAAATAAATAAATAAATAAACGTTTATTTTGCTAATTAACACACATAACAAAAACATATTTTAACATTGGGTATAGCAAAAAGTTTAAAAAGTTTCAAAGTTTGACATAGTAATATGTGTTATTAATTATTGAGTTTAGTTAATGTGTTATTCATTTAATGGATCCAATAAATACATTAAAAATTGAGATTTTTTTCCAGAATGTACCACGGACGACGGCAAACCTGGAACTTGTGTGAAGAAAGCAAAATGCGACACGCCGGACAAGACTTTCCTCGATCCTACAACATTAACGCTTAGGTACTTATTATGTCGCAAGCTTAAGTGTGCATTGTTGGTACAGAACGTGTGTGTGCATATTGGTGACGTACTCTAATTTATTCTAAAAAACACAGTCCAAAAGCCCATGTTACACCTTTCTCGAATAGTATTATGATGTAATGTTTAGACACTCATAAGTCTAGTAATATATATTACCATTTTATTATTCCTCTCTGGGAGGCCTATGTCTAGCAGCGGGCTGCGGAAGTCTTGTCTACTGCTGCTACTTCTGATGCGTATTTACGACACGATGATCGAGAACAGATTAAGAAAAGTTCCACTTGATTTGTGTCATTATCACGGATCCAAAAAAAATTACCAAAAAGACTTGATAACTAAACTCACTCTATCTCAAGATTTTAATGAATAAGTTTCAAGTAGATCTGATTGATGATTATATCCTTGTCTCCCTACGAAAAGAATCAAGATGAAGTTCATTATAATTGAGAGAGTCACCTATAAGCCTTCGACTTTTTCGAACCACCGGGGTTTTAAACTGATGATTTTGCAAAACAAATTGTAAACTGTAAATACAAAAAAGAGTATGCATCATAACGATATTATAAATACAAAAGTTTGTAACATAGATTTATATTAAATTCGGCACATAAATAGATTACGAATCGGACAAATATAAAATATTCGGGGTAGACTTGAGGGTTTTTGTTCGGATGAAACCGTCAGGCAATGTAAGAATGCTTTAAAGTTAGAATAAAAATGAAACCAATATTTTCCAGGGAACGAGATTGCCACTACCTACAAGTGTGTTGTTCGCCCGACGAAGTCATCAACTCCAAGGTGAAGGTCCCGGAGTACGTGCCGCCCAGCACCTGTGGCTTGAGCAACCCGGGCGCGCTGGTGTTCAGAGAGAAAGTCGACGCGAGTTACAACTTTGCGGACTTTGCAGAATTCCCATGGATGGTCGCTTTACTTAAGTATGACCAATTATATATACCAATTACTTTTCATACTATCGCCTGACCAAACCGATGTTTATCCGCCATTCATTATTATTATAGTCTTCTCCAATTTGATATGAATCTTCATGGCAGGAATAACAATCGAGTAGTGACAGTATCTAAGTGGCAGCTAAATTTAAACAATGTGTATACGGTATATGCACAGAGTAAAGAGACGTATTACTTACTCATGTGGTAGAGTGCTCGCAAGATAACTCTGCGCGCGACTGGTGGCGTACTTAATGTTGCCAGTTTAAGTACTGAATTTCACCTTTCACCAATGATGGGAAGTTGGGAACACAACCACAGCGATGGTCGTATGCAACTAAACTTATGTTCTTATAGTTGATACAATTAATAGTAATATTACCAATGATATTACAAAAGAATAGATATGCAACGTTAATAGTAAGCGGCGTTCAAATATTGTTCCGTTGTCTACAAAATGACAAATCTTGTTAAATTTAAATCAAATTATAATAAACGTCAACTACTACTCGACTGCAATAGATAATGCGGAACGTATGTAAAAGCAAGAGATAGTTATATTTTGTAGAGTTTTGTCCTTGAATTACTAATAAATCATAAAATATGCGGTTTAGCTATAGAAGCGACAAAAGGTTTATTAGAATGATAGAATGAAGTGTTTAATAAAACAACAAAAAAATATCGTTCTCTATTTATTTACAACATATTTTTGATATATTATGACATATTTGACATATTTTTGAGAATAAAAATATCGTTTCCAATAATTGACATAAAGTGTATCTTATTATTTCGTTATAGTTATAATTAATTTACATAAGATAACTTTGCGCGCGGCCGAAATTGGAACTAACTCGTGTCCGCCGTCTTGTCGTTTACGTCAGGTGTGAAGAGTGTGTGTCGAAGTCTGCGTTTTAATTCATTTTGAGTGTAAATAAGAGCCATCATTGAAATAAAAATTGTACTCAAAGACGTCACATTTAGACAAGGACTCTAATACGTTTACGTATGACACAAAATCTAGTTGAGATGTCTTCTCTAGTAGTACATATAACTCAATGACTAAGTGTACATTATTAATATTTACGTGATATTAATAATTATCTACTAAAAAAAAGTTAACAGCATATCCAGATAATGAGGGAAGTTTAATTGTTATGGCAGCCTTAATAATTACCTGTCAAATATGCAATATACAATACACCTGACAAGACAGCGGACACGAGTTAGTTCCAATTTCGGCCGCGCGCAAAGTTATCTTGCGCGCACTCTTTAAGCTCTGAGACGTGACAGGAATTCACTTTTTAAAATGGAACATGCTTCGCGAAATTTGTACTTTCCGTCCCCTGTAGACAGTCACTCTACGAGTCGTTCAACCGTTCTAACACTTCGCAAAACCTCTTACCAATAGAGATACCTCTTACTATGACAGCTATAACATTCCTTTTTATAGTATATAGGAGTTAGTTACAAGTTATTATGGCTACAAACAACGAGAGATATCCGCATTATAGTTTTGCAGAAGTTGGTCTACTTTCCTTCTTACCATAATGAGTCGATACGCGGCGGACGCGAGAACGCTTGACACTAGATCTAGCTAAATTTAAAACGCAATAACTCTTACTGGCGATTGAAAAATACTCTAGTATATTGTTAGGCACGGAAAAGAGAGAGGTCACTATAACAGAACGAGCGCATATGAAGTATGATAGCGTATCATCATTGGTCACAGGAATCTGACCATAATATATCACGACGTAGACATCAATTGCCACCTCTAACGTGTCCTATTTCTACTATGCGATATGAATATGTAATATCGACAAACAAATCGAGAATTAATTATTTTCGCTTTGGCTTAGAATATTAAATCTTCCTTAGCAATTACAAACCAAAAAGTGGTATACGCTAGGCAAACGACGTAATTAAAAAGTCTAAATCATTTCTTCATGTTTTTAGTCTATGGTATGAAATCAACTAAGCTATAAGCCTTTCATGATTCTATTTTATTTACTTTCAGAAGAGGCAAAGATGGCCAATGGTCAAGTTCGGACTATATTGGCGGTGGAAGCATCATCCACCCATCCGTCGTCATAACTGCAGCCCATAAAGTCGACGAGTACGAACCTAATGAGGTGAATATGATTGGCTTAAAACTGTTATACAAGTCTCGTATTGACATATTAAAGTTCCCTCCAATAGGCTAATACATCGCAAGGGCCAAACAAAGATGCGCAATATCCTTCTCACTAAGGTCCAAGCCTTGTCGTGGCGGTGGGCTTTAGTAGCCTTGCGATTATCCCTTATAGAGGTAGCTCCACGCTGCATACTAATAATTAATATGTAGCTAAATTGGGCCGATGCGTCCGAAAGGTTGCAAAACAACAGCTAATGTTACTGTATAAGATGCTAGCTATCTTTATCTGAGAGCTTGCTGATGCTTTAAAAATAATCCTGTATGGACCCTAAATTGGAAATGGCGTAATTGATTGAATCATCGAGCACATCGAAGTAGCGACCGATGTCGTGCTCCATCAGATACCTACCTGAGAGATTGGGTTTTTTGTGGGGAATTAATTGATCAGTATCAGCGGGAAGATCTTTTTACGGCTTCGTTTTGGCATACAGTCTGACATAACTGGTTGCCTCACCTTCCCGGTTGAACCTTCTGTTGATCTCACAGCCGGACAGATACATGATAGCTGCCGTCGAGTCTGGCAAGTGGCAGGTTAGCAAATTGAGACAGGTTACAACTTTTCTTTGCATCCTACCCATGAGGGCGAATTTGCTTCTCACTGGACGATCCTCATGCCATTGCTGACTCTATTGTTGATGTGGCGCCTTAGGCAATCGAACTTTTCATTTCCTTCTCAAAAGTAGGTAGTAAAGTAGGTAGCGAATCTTAGCCTTGGTTTGATAGCTCCTGTTGATTGACGTTACGCCATTAGCATGACTGATAAAAGGAGTATAATTTCGCTTTCAGGTTCCAAAAGAGTTATCGCCTAGGAAAATCAGAGCATACAGGCCAATTTTATTTCAATTTGTAACAATTGTATCAATGAATATTATGTAATGTGTCTGCATTAATACAATTAAATTATTGTATCTGCATGCAATACAGATAAAGTGCAGAGCCGGTGAGTGGGACACACAGACCGAGCAGGAAGTTCTGCCTTTCCAAGAGAGAAATGTCAAGAAGATCGCTATACACGATAAATTCTTGAGATGTAAGACACTTTTGAATATGTTCCACTATTACTTCACAAATAAAAGAACTCTGTAATATTTATATGTCGATGCCAGATGGTATAAATCGCCGTATTACAGCTAGCTGTTTATAAAAGAGGACCGCCAACTGTTAGACGGTAGTGCATTGCTGTTTGCGAGCCCGACACTGTACCCGATTGAACCACCCGGGCTCCTGCGATATTGTGGAGGATCCACAAGGGTTGTTATTGTGATGCAATGTATTCGAATCAAACCGTTACGTCATGGGAAGTTTTGCTCACATAATGCCTTGCTGTTACGCTTCGTGCTCGTGGTTTGTGATTCTACTGGTGTGTTGGCCAATATGATGAAAGGACGGTATAATAGGAAGTAAGGTACGGTGTCTGCATCATCTGTGCATCTTCTCGTTTACATTATACTTATACAGTAAAACTGATCGTTGTTGAGTACAATCATAGTCTAGAAATCCTGTTGATATTTGCTCACTATCTATCGTCACTATAAGTAAGTTTATAAAAGATAGGGATGTATTAAGGTTTTCTTTTATAATGTTACTTACTTAACTTACATAAAAACTGAATTTTATTTTATTTACACTTTGTCAAAATGCAGGTATTTGTTTTCAGTGGGCTTCCTCAATAATGTTGCCCTCCTGATTCTGGAACAGCCGTTCGTGTTGGCTCCTCACATTGGCATCGCCTGCCTGGGCAGGCTCATGCCACAACCTGGCACAGAATGCTTCAGCATGGGATGGGGTGCTGATTTCAAAAACAAGAAGAAATATGCTGTTATACTTAAAAAGGTATATTTTAACATCGTTGAGACAAATATTTTATAACCTGAATGAAAAATCAGCAGGCTGTTCGAACTAGATGTCGCGTTTTATGTTACGACGAGCAGGAACGCAGTCTGGATCTAGCAGGTAATAGAAACAACTCATCAACCCTCAAATTCCATATACGCACCAGATTATATCTCCTTTTAAGTAACCCTCGTAGGGATGCATGCTTAACTTATACTTCTTATTAAAACTTTAACGCACCATTTCAATATGGAATCAGCTGCCCCCCTCGGTATTTCCGGACCGATACGACCTAGGGATCTTCAAGAAAAGATCTTATTCTTTCCTCAAAGGTCGGCAACGCATCTGTTAGACCTCTGGTGTTACGGATGTCTGTGGGCGTTGGTGTTCACTTTATATCAGGTGACCTAACTGCTCGTTTGCTTCCTATGCTATAAAAAAAAAACTTAACTTATAAAATAGGAATAAGCTCAACAATAATGTTAAGTCGGGATAATCACGTAAAATGTTTTCAGATAAAACTGCCTTTAGTGGGAGATCGACAATGTGAGATCAAACTCAGGAACACTAGGCTTGGATCGACGTACAATTTGCATAACTCTTTGACCTGCGCCGGTGGCGAGGAAGGCGTCGACACATGTTTACGGGATGGAGGATCGCCTCTAGTCTGTGCCATTGATGTAAGTAATATCATAAACGTATCTCGTGGTCAAATGAGAATTATTTTTGGAGTTGTACCACAGTTTACTATCTTTGAATGTTGAATCGGACCAAAATTGCAAAAAGTATTATTATATTTATTTCCATTTCTACAACAGTCCTAAATCGGGATTTTGGCGTCTGTCCTCTACCTGATTGATCTCCGGTTGTTGCAAACTGCCTACCCACAAGCATAGAGGTATGAGGGAAACAACGCACTCACTGGCGCACTATAATATATATCCTGTGAGACTATTATACTCGTATGTAGCCGAAATTTTCTAGGGGGACATTATTATCATCACAACCCAGAGCTACTTTAAGCACAAACAAGTTTGCTGTTTATTCCCAACATTGAAAACCACACTTTATGGGCGATTAATAACTTTAGCTGAACAAATTAATATTTGATAACAATCAAGTATTTAGAATTTGGGCTTGTGAGGCCTTGATTTTTGTGAGGATAGGTTTTGTTAGAGGATTTGTTATTACGAAGTAAACTGACACGTGTTGGATTTGGAGTTTGATATTTAATTTTGTACCTCCATATTTCTGTTACTTGTTTTCAGAATCCAGGCAAGGACAGTATTAGGTACGCTGTCTACGGAATGGTAGCGTACGGTATCAATTGTGGATGGAAGAACGTGCCTGGGGTGTACGTGAATGTGCCAGAGATGTACCAGTGGGTGGTGCAGCAAATGAAGACGGAAGGCTTCCCAAATTCACAGTTTGATTACTGATTAGAAATTAAAATAAAATATATAAAATTACTTCCATAGTTTGTTTCTTTTTTTATTGTGTTATTGAATATGAAGTTATCCTTTTTATACTACTTCTCTACCTAGTAAAAAAAAGTAGCTATAAAAGTATATCACCCTTAGTATTATATAAAAATATGTTTCCTATTACATATATTTTATGTGGGTGAAATCACCGGGCACAGCTAATTTTAGATATTTTTTTTATTTTTCAGCTTTTAACCTACCTATACTTTTATTGGGATTGGACTCCGGAATTATTATTCACAGCTTTCTATCCGAACAACCCATAGATGCTTTCTGTTTCAATGATCTTAATAATTTAAAAACGATCTAATCAGTAACCAGTTAAAGGTAACCCAATAGTTGAAGCCTTTAATGGACCTGAATGCTCGTCTCCAGCATCGTATATATTTTTTTTCAAATTCTTATTTCAAAAACAAGCGAACATCAATAGTACGTCTCTTTACTCTGTGTCAATAGGTCTGGTGTGCCGCAGGGAGCACGTTTAGGTCCGGTCTTCTTCTAGTTCGTTTACGAACATTTAGTATGGGATGTGCACCAAATGCTTAAGTTATACTGAGACTGAGCTATATCTAATTGTAATGATATGGTTCACATTCATACTGAAATTAAAGTAATACACTATCTCTTTAAAGGGTATTACTACAAATACTTCAAAAGCGTTCACATAAGATTCACACGTTAGATGGATCCCAAACACGTCACCTATTATATTTCCAATACTCGAACGACATTAAGAATGTTACAATGGAGAAACCAATAAATAAAAATGCTCATTTATTATTTGCCATTATGACCAATGATTTAATAAGAAATATAAAAATATGACGATTATTATTTATGGCGTATGTATGCATAAAACCTGTATCAGCAACACAAAACGTTAACAGCGTTCGGCCAAACCGGTGGTAAAAAATAAGAAGGTTATTATTGCTTTATATCAGCGGGGATGTTTGCGCGTGTATAGGTACAGGCGCGCACACCCATAGGCAAGGACGGGCGGTCGATGCGCAGACGTCGATAGATATTAAAACTCAGCCGTAGTTATATTGTATTATTATATCGACCAAGCAGGCAATATGCGTTGGCGCTTACCTTCTCACCGTCGAGTTCATACCTGCTAGTTGCCACTGACAACTAAAACAAGTGTTCAAGAACAGCGCTCAAATCTTGTCGTGCCACCTATAAAGAAGTTACAATAAATTAAGAAAGTGACTGTTTCATATATGAATATTTAACAACTTTAGAGTACGGACTAGACCTAATATGTACGATACACGATTTTCTGAGCTCAAATAACACGCGTGCACTGAAAAGCTCTTCACTCGTTAGGAGGTGGAGGAGGGAACGATCTCAGGTCGTGATCTTCTCCATGAGCCAAACATTAAGGTCAGTTCTATTTTAGTCTCTGAGGTCCCGTCGGTCCCTCAAGCCATAGTAACGTTCAAATTTGCTGTTATATACCAGGATGCAAGTCTTTCATCAATCTCCTTTTCGACCCCAATCTCATGAGCGCTCATAACAATCAGGTGAAGTGGTAATGGCTATGGCAGCATAAGTTGAGGTCCCAGAAAAATCTAGAAAGTATTTTTCGGACCATGAAACAGGAAAGGGGAGATAAATATTGTTATGTAAGTGATTATACTCTCGCGAGCGCCTTGACCTCTAGATTATTTGCCTATAATAAATAACATCTCGATTATTTAAATAAAAATAAAAAAAACCCAAGTTATGCCACTACTAACTAGTGACGTGCCGTGCTCTCTATACTGATATTATAATTGTGGAAGTTATTTATATTGCTAAACAATTGACAGTCAACATCACGTGCAGCATCAAATATTCTTTAAATTATTCAAGGCGAAGGTCAGAAATTTATTAATATATTATAAAATAAAGTTGTATTGACGAAAGAGTTGACGTTGATCAATTACATCTTACTTACAAATCGGCGTTCATGAATGGAACACAAGCCGAGCCTGTCTTGTATTTTATGCGTAGATTTTGAAGATTTTTTTCTAATATTTATTTTACAAGTAGGTTACAAAACAAACTCGTGGCACACAGCTAGTCATTCATTATATTCATACAGTTTGACTTTGACATTATCAGAGTGTTGTGCAAGCGAATTTTCGACTTGACCAGTCACAAGTCACAACACTAATCCAATATCTTGCCCGTTTTCCTCTAGCCCGTCCAGTTTGAGACACTGGTTGCGCGAGGACGGAAGCGATGGCGATTCTTAGGTAAGTTAAAGCCAAATCAATTAAAAATATAAGCAAGACGTGTTTGTTTTAGTAAAAGATATTCTATACTTTGATGAGGTTAATTAATTTAAATTAAATACACAAGAATGTTAATTAATTCATTAACACCAACATTTTAATTTATCTACTTTGCTATATCTAATTATCTACATATTAATACGTGAAGTAAAAATTTTGGACAACTTTTTACGAAAATTACGTGGACGGAGAAGTGTGAAATTTGGTACACTTATAGTTGATGGTGTAGGAGAAGTGAAAAACGCTAATATTTTTCAATTAAAATGCTTACAAAGTACATTAAATCAATGAATAAGAAATTACCCACACACTACCCATGCATTTGACATACAAATACGACTTAGTATTTGTTGTCATTCATTGCAATCAAAGATCACTGTCAGGGTCGAAAAACAAAGTAAACCATGATTTATCGGACGGATCTAAGAGTAATATTACGGTTCACGGTGTAACAACGGTTGACGGACGATGGTCGACCACATATTTTAATAATTTATATTAAACTAGCTTTCGCACGCGTGGATTTCGGACTTCAAAGATAGAGTTATTATACATAGGTACATATTATAAACCTTCCTCTTGAATCATTTTATCTATTAACAAAACCCCAACAAAATCGGTTCCATAATTTGAAAGATCTGAACATACAGACTAGACGGCGGAAAGCGACATTGTTTTATGCTATGTGATAAGTGTGTAAGGAAGTATGTAAGTGACTAAGATATAATTTAAATTAATTGTAGTCGAATGTGGACCACTAGACAATCACTAATTATTAATATTTATTTATTTACAAGTAGTAAAGTCGCAATAACGTATTTACAAACACATTTTTATTTTCATTGCCGTACAATTCTGTTTGAAATTGTAAGGCATTGATTTACATACCTACTTATTCTCAATCGAAACAACGGTGAATATATTTTACTTATAGGTAAGGTAGGTAATAAGCTATGGACCTGACCTTGGGATCAGTATAATCGATAGACAGAAGCACAGAGTACTTTTGTCTATGACTGAAGTTGAACTGTAGTGTAGCACTGAGAGGAATTGCACCATTGACATCGAAAAAAAAATTAACAAGACTTTTCGCACATGACACTCTTCGGTTTCGTTCGGCTTCTTCTAACGCGCCCGCCTGTGCAATATTTGAGCGCGTTGTAGGAGTATAAACTGAGTTAAAAAAACTGAATTAAAATACTATTTACAATAAACTCAGTGCCAAAGTCGAAAGTCTTCAACCAGTGTTTTTTTACTAGTGAAGACTTCCGGAACCGAGACTTCGCAGCTAAACGTGGGCCTCTTAAATCAGCTCAGAGTCGCTCAGCGTGACATGGAGAGTTATGCTTAGGCTTAGGGGAAGAAATTTATTGAATCCTGGGATTTTCGGGATCAATAAATTAATTTATTTAAAAGATATATATTTGTAAATAGATTGTAAAAACCGTTAGTTTACAAAACAACTCTTGGGAGATTGTAAGCTGTCGAAAAATTGTGAACTGTACAAACCATTCACCCGATTCGATCATTCGATTGAGCCCGAACGCGCTCTTTCGTTGGCTGCATGTATGTGACAACAAGCTAAGAAGCAGACTCGGTGATATCACGTTAGATATTTCTTCGTACCTACATACTCAAGAAATAAGTCCGACTAATTACTGTAATTATTATAAATGACTGATAAATAACTGATTTTTTATATTTTAATTAGTTTATATTTTGTTTAAAAGAGAAATGTTTTTGTTAATTTCTTAAGTTTACACAATTAAAATAAAAGTTGAATTTTTTGTATGCTACCCTCGAAGCCCAGAGCTAGTCCCGGGATCCCAGGATTGTCTGTGCCCAGTTCCGAAATCCCGGGATTGAAAAATTGTTCCGGGATTATATCCTCTAGCTCACGGTTCTCTGCGAGACATAATACGAAACTCAGTGATCGCACCAGAAGGAGCTAACCAAAAGAGTTCTTAAGTAAGCAAACTGAATTGACAATAGGCAGGTCAATCTGCTCGCAGACCGATCATCGCTTGGGAAGAAAGGTTTTCGATTGATTCATTTTAAAAGTTCCGCCGTAAATGTGAAAACAAAGATACGATTAAGGATGTTATGAGAAAACTAATAAATATTTTCTATGTATTGAGTGTATACTTTCCAACTTAACTTTGACAGTTTTCCTTTCAAGATGTATAAAGGTTATACAAGTTACAGGTCGTAGACAGAGAAAAGAATCCTCTGTCTACGTTACAAGTACTACTGCCGTGACTTTGGAATTTCTAACAACAGCCGTGTAGTTGGTAGACGGTGGGAGGAGAAACAGTAACGAAAATAGACACTTTAAAGCTTATTCAGCTTCGACTTTCTTCATCTAGTGGATGTATAGAGCTTTTTTTACATTTACAATTCGGAACTTAATATTTTTTAGGTTAGCCGTCATCGGCATCTTCTTTATTTGCTACGTGGCCTGTCAGGACGACCCCACCGCCTTTGTGCTGAAGGCAGTCGCGAGCGAAACTGACACCAGCAAAAATTCAGTTGGAGGTAACTTTGTTTTACACTAATTAAATATTAACATTATCGAGGACAGAAAACGTAATTACGTACTTTGATTGTTATTGAAAGAGTTCAGCAGACATTTCTCCACCCTGCTCAATACAGGGTGTTACAAAAACTTTTTATCGTGTAACGAACTTTTGGTCATATATAAAATACTATAATTTGAAGCTAGGCACAATTACCTCGAGGATAACGAATTGTGTATAAAGAGTTTGATTGCATCGATTTAACATCGAAATTGAGTTACTCAATGCCACGTACCGTCTTTAAACGCAGCTCAGTGTCCGTCCAACTCCAGGCACACTCTTTGCAATTTCACACTTTGATTAATGCGAGTGTGAGTGTTTAGTTTTTATTATTATTATTATTGTTCTCAGCCTGGTATATCCCACTGCTGGGCAAATGCCTCTTTATTCTCTTTTTACGCCTTTGTATTAAATGCTAGACCATGCCAATCTGTTCAAGTGTTTAGTAGTGTAAAATGTAAATTGTACCCCACCAATGCCTAAAGAGGTCTCGATGATGTCCTCATGGAATGGATATACTTAGGTATTATTATTATCTTGGCCCTTGGTTTCTAACGACATTGCTTAGGTCGGTAGTAATGGATGCTCCCGCTCAAAAGCCACTTTGGATATCATTACGCTAAAATTACGCGTATTTTACAATTATATGGAATAAAATAATATTGAGTCCAACAATTAAACTCTTGACAAAATGCACCAAAGAGTCTGAACTGCGAATTACGATTAAAGTCAATTGAAGCTATATTATGCAATGTGTAAAGGACACAAAATCACATGAAACTATTAATAAGATCACATGGATTTAGAGCCAATAGGTTAAACTAAATTATAATTAAACCAAATTAATAATCAGTGCGCCGTCATATATTTTTACGGGTGCAAGTGAGTTTTATATACTATAGGTACTTATAATTTACTTTGACACACATTAATGTGTTTAGTAAATGTGTTATCCGTTTTGACAGGTGCAATAAATCTATATATATAAAACTCAAACGTGACATAGCCATCTATCAACGCACAGCTCAAACCACTGGACGGATCAAACTGAAATTTGGCATCCAGGTAGATAATACTTGTTTGAGGCTTTCGTGTTTATTACGCATATTGTAATTACTTTACGGGTTTTAACACGGTAAAAATTAAAGGCTAAAATATATACCTTTGCCCGACGTTTCGACTGGGTTACACCAGCCGTGATCCCGAGCCGACTGAAACGTCGGGCAAAGGTATATATTTTAGCCTTTAATTTTTACCGTGTTAAAACCCGTAAAGTAATTACAATCCAGGTAGATGTTAAGACGTAGGCATCCACTAAGAAAGGATTATTAGAAATTCAACCCCTAAGGGGGTGAAATAGGGTGTAGAAGTTTATATGGATTTCGCGGTCGAAACCGCGGGGCACAGCTAGTACATTATAAGCATGAAATTTTTCCAGAATGTACCACGGACGACGGTAAACCTGGAACTTGTGTGAAGAAAGCAAAGTGCGACATAGCAAACAAAACCGTCATCGACCCTACTACAACATTCTCGCTGAGGTACATATTATAACGCAGGCTCAGAGCATACACAACATAACTTCTTTATTGTCTGTCGCACCACTTCTAGCGCCTTATTTGAATTGGAATTGCATTGCATGTGTCCAAACGTATTTAAATAGATAATCTCATTAGTTCACTCAAGACGGAAATTCAACATAGTAACAAAGTTATTAGAAGATTAAATTTATTTTGGGTGATGTTTTGGATGTAGTCAAAGATGAAATCATTAGTGAAACAACCAAACCCACTAGAATATGTGTAGTTTAATATAAAAATGAGATCAGTATGGCGCTAGTAGCACTTTATTTGAGGAACAAGAAAAACACGACGAATAAATAATAATTTAACCAGACCAGACATTAAATTCAGCACAGGCAAAGATTAGAATTATGAAAAGCATAAAATACTTTATATTTCGAAAAAAGTGAATCAATCCCTTGGAATAGACTTTTTTGTTTTGTTCGGATAAAACCATCAGGAAATGTGTTGCTTTAACCGTAAACGTTTACGTTTCACAACGATTTCGGATCTAATTAAAATGAAATCAACGTTTTCCAGAGAACGAGACTGCCACTACCTACAAGTGTGTTGTTCGCCCAACAAAGTCATCAATTCCAAAGAGAAGGTCCCGGAGTACGTGCCGCCCAGCACCTGCGGCTCGAGCAACCCCGGCGCGCTTGTGCTCAGAGAGAAAGACGATGGGAGCTACAACTTTGCAGACTTTGCAGAATTCCCCTGGATGGTCGCTTTACTTAAGTATGATCCATTATAAATGTCAATTACTTATCGTACTATTGCCTGACGAAACTGTCGCATAGTCGTCATTATCTTCTCTCTTCTCCAATTTGTCGCTCCAAGTACTTATCATGGCTGGAATAGCAATCGAGTAGCGACAATACCTAAATGGCTACTAAATTAACAAACTGTAATTATCTAGACGTGACAGGAATTCACTCCTTAAAAAGAAACACGATTCAGAACTAAAAGATTCCGAAAAAATGTACTCTCAGTCCCCAAATGCCCCTGATTGAACTGATGTTATTCCGCATTCTCTTCCCAACCCAATAGCGATGCCTCTTACAATGACTGTAGTTACAGATTTGTAGTATAAGAGCAAATTAAAAGTTTTTTGGCTACCAACGACGATAGACATTCGCATAATCTATATATATAAAACTCAAACGTGACATAGCCATCTATCAACGCATAGCCCAAACCACTGGACGGATGAAGCTGATATATGGCATCCAGGTAGATGTTACGACGTAGGCATCCGCTAAGAAAGGATTTTTAGAAATTCAACCCCTAAGGGGGTGAAATGGAATGTTGAAGTTTATATGGATTTTTTCGAAAATGAACGCGGGTGAAACCGCGGGGCACAGCTAGTAGCTTATAAATGCGTTGCTCCTTAATAAATAAATAATAAATAAAACTTTATTGTACACACGAATACAAATCTTTGCACATGAAAACTATAATTATTGGACAGTACAATGTGGCAACCTTATCGCTACAGAGCGATATCTTCCAGGCAACCATTATTTTGATAAAATGTATTGCTTGGAGAATATCGGGTGCTTAATAACATGTAACATATTTAGAACAAAAAATATCCCTCTCATCATGTGCCAATATGTGACGTTCGCGAGAACGTTTGACACTACCTCTTACTAGATATAAAACGCAATTACCCTTACTAGCGACCGAAGTATTAATATAGTAAGTAGTTCTGTGGTCAGGAACCTTTTGGCAGGCAAGGACCGCGACGCGGCAAAATAAACTAAAGATGAGCCGCAATTGTGATATACACCCTAGACGTCCCATATACTTACGTATAATTTTGATATTTATAACTTATTTCATGGGCCGCGGGTTGCCGACCGCTGCTCTAGTTTATTGTTAGCCACAGAGAGTAGACAGAGATCAGTATGACAGATTGAGCGTAGATGAAGCGTGACACCTTTTAGGGTATCATCATTGGTCACAGAAATCGGGCTATATGCTATGACGTAGAACAGTGATTCTCAACCACTGTGCCGCGGCACTTTTGTGTGCCGCCAAATTTCAAAAGTGTGCCGCCAAATTTTGCAAATATACATAGGTATATTAATGTTAACATTATTAAATTATATCATTTAAAAAGAAAAATATTTAAAAAGTTATTATTTTAATATTTCGTATATTTGAAATTTTTGTCATAAACAGTGCAGTGCAGTGTGTTGTAGTAAGTAAATAATTTTTATCTTTTTCTTTGTGTGCCGCCAAATTTTGAAATCGTTAAATATGTGCCGCAACAAAAAAAAGGTTGAGAATCACTGACGTAGAACATCAACTTTCACATGTCTCTGTCTTACATCTACTATGAAGTACATCGATAAAGAATAGTATAATACTATTATTGATTAATAGTAATATACAATTACAAATATAAAGAACAGTATAATACTATTCTTGATTAATAAAAATATACAACTACAAATTTATGGAATAGTACAATACTATTCTTGATTAATAACAATAGACAACTACAAATATAAAGAATAGTATAATACTGTTTTCTTTATCTAAGATGAAATTTGAATATGTAATAGCGACAAACATATTAAGACGTAGACAGAGTAGTTTGCTCTGTCTACGTATTAAGATATATTTTTGCGCTAAATTTGATAACATTAAATTTTCCTTAGCAATTACGAAACAAACAGTGGTGTATGCTACAAACTATGAAATTAAATAGTCTAAATAATTTCTTAATTTTTCTAGCCTATGGTATGCTATAAATTAAGCCTTTCATAATCTATTTCTTTTTTTATTTCAGAAGAGGCAAAGACGGCCAATGGTCAAGTTCGGACTATATTGGCGGTGGAAGCCTCATCCACCCATCAGTCGTCATAACAGTGGCCCACAAAGTCGACGAGAGACCAGCTAACGAGGTGAACATTATTACTAAAGCCTTATATTGGCTTAAGGACGTTTTACAACTATTGCCATAACTCAATAAATTATTATTATTATTTTTGTCTATGTTTCATTCGTATGAAATCGGACTTCGCTATTCGAGATTTGCGCACTCTGCGGGTTTACTGATCTTATATTAATTCTATAAATTTCAGTAATTATACGACGCACTTATAACGCTATACATTTTAATTACATTCTTTTCTATTTTTAATAATATTAATTTGTAATAATGAAATAGGTATACATATAATTATTGTAAATCGTGCATTAATGAATATATGTGACTTAATCTGCATTAATATACTATTTTACTATTTTTAAATTATTCTGATATCTATAATTTGATTGATTTCAGATAAAATGCAGAGCCGGTGAGTGGGACACGCAGACAGAGAAAGAAGTGTTGCCTTTCCAAGAGAGAAATGTTAAGAAGATCGCTGTACACAATCAATTCTTGAAATGTAAGACACTTTTGAATATGACCCGGTTCAGAAGTATAAAAATATACACTCTGTTATACGTATGATTGTATAAATCGCCGTATTATAGCCAGCTGTAAAATAGTGCTGTTAACGGTTAGGCGGATTGCCATTACGGGACGTTACTGTACTACTACGAATTTATTGCAACTGAGTGCAAATATTACGATCACTGATGCAATTGTCATTTACCTGCCCCTGTGGAGAGCTCCCACAAGGGTGATGATGATGGCATGAAATAGAATCAAAGCGACATGTCATTATGGTGGTTCTGCTCACATGATAACTATGCTGCCACGTGCTCGTGATTTGTGTGTCTGTTGGTGTATTGGCCAAGAGAGTTGAAAAAGAGGCGTCTGCAAAACTTGTGCGTCTTCGAGTTTACCATTTTAAAATATAAAAAACGTTAGCTGCTGTTAGATCACTAGTCCAACGTCCAAGCAAGTTTTTAAAATCTCGCATCGGGATTTAGTTTAATACAAGATTAATTATACAGGGTGAATTTATGATGGTTTTCGAACCGAAGCATGTGAATTTGGAATAACCTATAGCACCCATAAAAACGAGTAAATCAATTGTAACGTCAACTATAGGTACTTTCGATTTCGCCCGTAGTAATACACGAGTCGAATCATTCATAACCTATGAGTGCTGCGGACTGCGGAGGTCGCCGCGGCGCCACCGATGCGAAATGTGTCAATTCATTGATTCGTCCTAGGCGATATCGTCACCTAGGAAGGTGAGGTTATCGCCTAGGACGAATCAATGAGCAATGATGTTTTGATTCAAATGTATGTCTTCGTAAATACGTATTTTATTTTTCGATTATTAACAATGATCACTTATTTCATAACAGATATTCAACCGAATTTATGTATTTTACGTGTATTTAAAATCGGAACTATTTACGAAATGATCAACGTAGCAACATACCTCTTAGGAGTTTAAGAATTTACGTCGTCACTTCTCAATATAACTAAGTAATCGTTCACTACACAAAACCCGCACATTTTAAACTAGTCTTTTATTTTTCTCAATGTGTTTTAGAACTTAGTACGTATGTTGGCAAAATAGATACAAATATATAGTTTGGAACCATTGCTAAAAGGCAATGCTCGTCAAGTGGTGTTAACAACACAATTAAAAATTAAACACTGTAAATAATGATAATAATATTGTATTAAGATCTTTCCTTAAACTAGATATACATAGAATAGATACCATTAGGCACTTTTCTAGTGAAACACAAACATTGTTACATCACTCGTTTTTTTTTATTAAGTATGTACTGACGTGCCTGGACTTGCACTGGATTTGTTGCGCTCGCGTTCAATGCGATGTTTGCCCAGCCAGCCAACAGTGAGTATGCTCGAAGCCTTCGTTACTATTGGCCCATTTGGTCTGTTATAGATAGTGTAACTAATTATCAATAATTCAATAGTTAAAATCTTACTACGAGCGCAATATAGCGTTACCATTAGTTCTCACTTTTTGTGTTCGAGCGCTATGAATATCGACTTTGACAAAAAAAGGTGTTTTATTAAATTAACTATATAAGTACATAGGTTCTGTTATTGATATAGAATTCAAAATTTTCGTTTCAAAAACGACCTAAAAATCGACCTGTATAGACTGCACTTAAAGAAACCTTTATACATCCCTAAAAACTTATGTACAACTTGTCAAAATTCAGGTGATTGTTTTCAGTGCATGTCCACAATAATGTCGCGCTCCTGATTCTGGAGCAGCCGTTCGTGTTGGCTCCTCACATTGGCATCGCTTGCCTGGGCAGGCTCATGCCACAACCTGGCACAAGATGCTTCAGTATGGGATGGGGTGCTGATTTCAAAAAGAAGAATAAATATGCTGTTATACTTAAAAAGGTACATTGTTTATTTAAATGAATAAATTTGCGTTTTAGGCGCAACTTATTAACGGTTACATCACATAAGTGCCGACATAAGTAGGTGATTCCAAGCTGATATTACATGGAATTCTTCAAGAAAAGAGCGGAAGGTGCCCATCTTGAAGGCCTACAGTATTCTTTGGGTTTTCTTGATGAATATGAGCGGTGGGCTTAGCTATCACCTGCTTGCCCCATACTTATTCTATAAGCAAGACAATTATACACAATTATATATGTGAACCCTAAAAAGGATTCTACAAATATTGTAGAGGAAAACTTTTTTGTTTGTTTCTGTAGAGGTAAAGGCTCCAAAACTTCTAGACCGACTTCAAGAATTCCTGCACTAATAAAAAGCTTATTAAGTATCAGAAAGAAACAGAGGCTATTTTTTATTATCTATCTTATATCATACAAAATGTTTACAGATAAAACTGCCAATTGTTGGAGCCGAACAATGCGAGAGTAATCTCAAAAAGACAAGACTTGGACCAACGTACACGTTACATAAATCTCTGACCTGCGCCGGTGGAGAGGAAGGCGTCGACACCTGTGAAGGAGATGGAGGATCATCTCTAGTCTGTTCCATTGATGTAAGTTATATTACAAGCCATTGTGATACTTGTGAATGCCTATTCCTCTTTATACGAGGAATTCAAGAATATGGAAGAAACTAATTAGCACTAGCATAAAAAAAGAAAACCGTACTCAAAATATTGTTTCAATGCTTAATTTAGAGAAATTATTTGTATATAAATCATTAAAATTAAAATTTAGTGAGTTTTGTATAGAAAATTTAGGTCCGCCTAGATATTATGCAGAAGCGTTGTCCTATTTGACACTTGCCCTCGATAGCTACCCAAAACTTATACAGTGCACGAAACTCGACAACAATTGACATTTTAAGGATATGCGAGTGAGAGATTTCTCAGAGGGAACTTGGGCCAGTTAGCCCTTGTATTCATCATAGTATAGATGTAACTATATAACATATTTGTTTGTTTTTAGAATCCAGGCAAGGATAATATTAGGTACGCTGTGTTTGGTATGGTGGCATACGGTGTCGAATGTGGTGAGAAGGACGTGCCTGGAGTGTACGTGAATATACCAGATACGTACCAGTGGGTGGTGCAGCAAATGAAGACGGAAGGCTTCCCAGATTCACAGTTTGAGCAATAATTATAAATTTAATAAAAAGTCCTTCGATAATCTTTTTATTTGTTGAGTGAGTTGATGAATTTTGTATTCTTTTTCATCTTACTTTGTTTTAATTTAACTAAAGGTACAATTTTTATCAATATGTCTGCGACCAAGGTAACAGGGCTATTACTGCATCACTCGTTTGTATTTCACTTTTGTTATAATGAGCAGATGCGGTAGAAAAAAGTTAAGGTCCATTGGATAAAAAGCAGCCGAAAAACCGGAACAGGCGAAACTAGCTCGGCTCCTTGCTAACGGTATTCAAGAAATTGAACTAACAGGAAATATATTTTGCTGTCCTTTCATTAAATAACTCCCGTAACTCCGAATGTACCCGGAGTCAGCACAGTAAGCCTATCGTATAATATTATCAACCATTTAAACAAAAACAAGTATAATTGTTCTAGTTACTAGTAGTAGTAATCTATGAACAGTGTTGGAAGAGAAAGGTAGCACTTTGCCAGGAAATTTCCTCAGGCAACGGCTCAGATGGTTGTTGCTTGACTTTTCCAATATACTATGAGTGCCTTTACACATCAAATGAACAAAAGCATGCGTCCTAAGAAAAACACTAAAATAGTCTTCCACTTTTGATAGCACGTGGCGCGGCTTGTTCAGTTGTCCACAAAGGCTATATCTCCTGTGCTAGAGTTTCGAGGGAATATTCTTTTAAGAACTTAGAAAATTATGTACGTAAGTAGCTTAAAGACTACGTAGAACTTATTGAAGAAAATGCAATTCGGTTTGAGGACGCTCCTCAGCATATATAAGAGGTAGTGCCACGCTGCATGCTTGCATGCAGCCGAATTGGG
>LUGF01013137.1:87447-98899 GCA_001625245.1 Calycopis cecrops
GTTGTCTGTCGCTCCAGATTGTACTCCGTTAACAAAGGGGCATTTTGTTATTGGACGGCCTTGTTTGCCACAAACAGATTATACAGATCGCTGTATGAAGTCAACTCACACGCTTCCATGGGATTGAACTGATTCGCCAACATTTCTGGACAAGATGGAGCAAGGAATGTAGTTCAGAATTGCAGTTGTGAGTGAAATGCGCTCCTGTAAGGCAATTTACTACTAAACACGTTGTGGTGAAGGAGGATCATCTGCCTCCGCTGAAGTGGAGATTAGGAAGGATTGTGGCAGTTTATCCAGGCACTGATGGCGTGGCACGAGTGGCGGACAATCGGACGTCTACAGGAGATGGCCACCGCACACTTATCAACTCGGAAAGGGAACGTAACCGTATCACCTCGAGCCGTTCAATATTCTTTGCATGAAACTTCATACTGCAACGCACACTAATGGGAACCGTAACGTAGTTAGTTCGCTTCGCCTCGAAAAGCGAAGGCGATACGGTGCCGATCCCTTTCCGAGTTGATAAGTACTATTTTTTTGGCGTTCTTTCAGCAAGATTTATCCCAGTATCTACGCAGGCTGGGTAAAAACGATGTTTTCATCGCCCGGGGTGATGTTTAGGCGCCTCCTTTGTCTATTTAAGTACTTCGTTTTGTATCACCGCTTCTTAGTATTTTTGACACAAAATACTTTGGACAACAACGGAAGCAACACGGTTTTTATTTTACTCCCCAATTGCATTATTTAGCCCTTAATATGGATATAATTATATAACAACGTTAAGAAAATTGTTTTGTTTTAGTATCGTTTTATTTTTTGTTAGAATAATTACTTGATTGTTATAGGTAGTAGTGATATTAGTCATATAACATAGTTTTTCCTTTCTTTTTTTCATACTTTTAAATACATTTATTGTTTGCATCACACGTGTAATAATTTATAGTGGAAACTTAGCTGGTTTATGTATTATTTAATTTAATTTAAGCTGTTCTGTATTAAGACTTCTTTGTTTGTTTTTCCCTAATAAATAAAATAACAATAACATAATATTTAAACATGCCTAGATGGAGTGTGGCACTACCTCTTACAAAATTTACATACATCTCTTCTGTTCCAGATGTTACTCCGTGTGACACTTCTGGCGCTGGTGGTGGTCACCAGCCAACACCCGCAGAGCGATGTTGACTTGACTCCAGCTGGCGGTGAGTATTTATAAGTATATAAGTGTTATGGCAGCATTGTCACCGAATGTGACGTGCTGGGAGGTCAAGAGGCGAGTCTGGTGCCTCATTAGGGGGAATCGGGTAAAATAGGAGATTATTTAGATGAAGTTGGCACAGATATATGTGGCACTACAGTTTCCCGACGGAGCGGGCGCAGAGCACAGAGTATCACGATCACGATCCTGGCACACTAACCTTGCTTCCTCTACGTTCTCCTTCTCTCTTCCTCTCTTCTCATCACCTTCAGTAGGGTGAAGGGCACGCCACAGCTATTATAAATGCGAAAGTTTACCTGTACCTATGTTCGTGCTTGCGTATTTGGTCTCTCCATCAGCTTATTGCAGTCCACTGTTGGACGGCAGCCCAACAGCATCCCACTGGTCTCGATCTTCGGCTAACCTTTCCCACTTCCCACAGCTTTTGGTTTCTTTGGAGTAGACATAATGGATGAGCTTGCAGAACTAGTAAACACATATAATCGAGTATTTCTATTTTATACCTCCTTTGACTCTCTTGACTTTGACCTAGTGATGCGACTCGAGTAGGAATTTGCGACTCGAGTCACTCAAGTAAGATTGTTCCCTCACTCGAGTTATACTCGAGTAACAAAGTCGAGTGACTTACGATGAGTTCACTTGGTAACTCGAGTGCAAGTTCACTTGCGTAGGATTTTTTTTCACTCGAGTACGAGTTTGACAAACTGACTCGAGTGACTCGAGTCGCATCACTACTTTGACTTTACTTTTTTCAGTGACGACAAACGTGGCCTGCGTGACCCCGAACAACGAAGACGGATTCTGTGTCCTTTACTACCAGTGCAAGAACAACACTGTGATAAACACGGACGGAGGGGGCCTTATAGATCTGAGGTAAGCACCTGCTTTATGAAATCATAAAAATGCCTACTGATAAAGGGTTGCCAGGCCCCAAAAATCAAAAAGCCTGATACAGCCTGATGTTACAGAGCAATCTTAGTCCTGACAGTTCTTTCAGGCTAGTCCACAGATAACATTAAATTTTATTGTTACGTTAAACTACTTAACATTTCTTTCTTCTCAGGGTGGGTAGCGAATGTCCTACCAGCATACACAAGTGTTGTCGCTTGGATGCTGTGGACTCTAAGCCGACTCCCCCTCCAGTGCCCCCGCCACAGGTACCATAATCCTTTCTTATTTCTATACAGGGTTATTTTTTGGTCACCGGCCAAATTTTCAGGTTTTGTTCAGAATCAATAATACATTCGCTTTATGAATTAAAAAACATTAAAAAAAATAATTTGATACAATTACTTTGTCCCATGTTGTAAAACATATTTCTTAGTCACCACGTGCATCACACTCGCGACTCACGGTAGGCCGACGTCACTGACCTTGAAGTCGATACATTTCGTATGAGAACCACAATCGTTGACATTTTTAAGGGCCATTTCAAATCTATTTTTATTTAACAAAATATTACAATTAGACGATAAAATTTAAAAAAAACCCTTGGAATGATGTTAACTTCCTTATTTAAAAATTTGGCCCGTGACCAAAAAATCAATCAATCAATTAGACAAGGACTAATACGTATGACACAAAATCTAGTTGAGATGTCTTCTCTAGTACATATAACTCAATGACTATGTAAGTGTACATTATTAATATTTACGTGATATTAATAACTATCTACTAAAAAAAAGTTAATAGCATATCCAGATAATGAGGGAAGTTTAATTGTTATGGCAGCCTTAATAATTTCCTGTCAAATATGCAATATACAATACACCTGACGTAAACGACAAGACAGCGGACACGAGTTAGTTCCAATTTCGGCCGCGCGCAAAGTTATCTTGCGCGCACTCTAGCTGCCGACAGACGTTGTCTTGTCAAAATATGTTGCCATGGTAACGAGTCATGTCAGATGGCCGAATGGTCAACCCGTTACTTTACCCTACAATATTGAGTGTTCGAGATACCGACTACAACCCCATCTGCAGGGCTGATTTCAGATTTGTGAATGTCAACCACCCAGGATGCTATCTAAACGCATGCAAAAAAATGCATTTAAATCAGTCCCGTCGTTTAGGAGTTCAGTGGGGATCCGCATACTCCTCAGCCGAGAAGCCGCCTGTCCACCAAGGGTACGGTCTCACCAGCTTCAATTTTTTGTTTTCAACCGTTGGTCGAGGGGAGGGGAGGATGGGGAGGTACCTCTCGTTTACATGACACCGGCGTAAAGTGACAGTTGTGCTGTCGGGTTTCGTGCGGTGTGTAAGTAGCCCGTGACCCCTGGAGGGAGAAGGAGGGAGGGCAACGCGTCTGTATAACCTCTATGCGGATGTCTATGGGCGTTGGTAGTCGTGAAAATGGCCCCGATTGTTCGTTTGAAAAGTCGTAATTTATTATTTACTGGTTCTCTACAGAAAAAAGGCTGCGGGTGGAGGAATCCCAGCGGCGTCAGTGTCCTCGTGTCGAGCGCCGCCAACAGCGCCGGCTACGGCGAGTTTCCCTGGATGGTCGCCATTTTGAAGTGAGTGTTAAACTACTTCCACACGAAACGATTTTTGGATCGATCCGATTGGCGAGTGAATTGGCTATGTATAATCTAGTTGACCATGTACACGTATCCGAGTGAATCGCCAATTTCGAGTCCACATTACCCAATTTGATTGTCAATTTAGTCAGACTGGATGTAAATTGTATCGTGTGGAATGGGTTTTAACAAATATTTATGTACCGCTCCAAAAATATTTCAGAAGTGGCTGCGCGTGTATTTGTTTTATTTATGAGTACAAACGAAGAGTCATTTTTACAGTGGATATGCCCATAACCCGAGATTATCCAGATGCGTTGTCAATTTCATCCCCATTTCCCCAACGGGCCCTCTTTCTCAAGCCTCACGAAACCCATCAGCTCAGCCCCCACTGCACACGTCCAAGCTAGCGAGGGCAACTCGCCGATCGTGCAGGCCCAGTTGCAGGCAGCAAATACGCATTTCTTTTTTTTATAGTATAAAAGAGGGAATGCGGGCAACGCACCTGTATAACCGCTATGTGGATGTCTATGGGTGTCGGTAGCCATGAACTTAGCTCTGACTGCTCGTATATCCTTATATTATATTTTACAACTAAACGAAGTGACTCATACAAAATTTTGCTATTTATGATAAACCGCGATAAACTAAGTATAATAATAATATAATAATAATATTTGTGGACTTTACACACCACGTTAGTCTAGCCCCGTGCTAAGTACCGTAAGGATTTGTGTTACGGGTACTAGACAACGGAAATATATTTAATATGTTTTATAAATTTAAGAAATTTTATATATTTAAGATTTTTATTATAGAAATACATATAATACATAGATAAACATCCATGACCAAGGCGGGATTCGAACCCGCGACCCCTGGCGCTACATGCTCAGCTTATCCGAGCCCTGCACCACTGCGCCAGCCTGGTCGTCAATAAAGTATAATAAAAGCTGTCTAAATATGACGAGTCCGGCGCGGAATTACATACAGGCTTAGTTTTTGGTCACCGGCCAAATTTTTAGATTTGATTCAGAATCGACAATACATTCGATTTATGAAATAAAACAAATAAGAAAAATATTATTAGAAATATTTTTGTCCCGTACGAAAATAATTACCGTGTGGGTAACATAATCGATCGTTGCCGCCGCGCGCTGCGCGCTGCTAAATACGAAATACAATCGGCTGTTGAGGTCAACATTCTCTTGGGGTGCTAATGCGCGTAGGTATATTTACGGACTGTTTCAAATCGATGTTTATGTAACAAAATATTACAAATAAGACGATAAAATTAAAACACACCCCTGAAATGATGTTTATTTCCTTATTTTTAAATATGGCCAGTGACCAAAAATTAACCCTGTATAATACTATATTACCCAATGACTTAAAGAAGCTAAGGCCAACAATGTTTAAAATATACAAGTTATATGAGTGAACTCTTAAAAATAACTTTTACAGTGTTAAAGACATACATGATATAAAAATTTTATGATTTAAATATTATTTAAATAATTTAGGATTTTGCGTCACTGTATTAACTGTGCCTCTATTTTTATAACGTACTTTTGCATGCTATTGTTAAGTGAAGCGAAACATGTGAACTTGAAAATTTATAACATCTACTGTGTACCATGTTTAAAGGCAAATAGATATTATATTAAATTGTTATTTTTATTACAATGTTTACAGTAAAATCGTAGTAGTTAAAACTGTACATTATGAATATTTTTTTTAACAGAATACATATTTACTTGGGGCGTGATGTACAATCGATATCGAAGCCAAAAATATGGTTTTTAAAATTTTTGTATGTTTGTCTGTATGTCCGGGTAAAACTCAAAAAGTACCTACTGCATGGATTTATTTCAAATTGTGCATGAATGTTACTAACGGGTAACATCATCATCATCATCATCAGCCACAAGACGTCCACTGCTGGACACAGGCCTCGCCCAAAGAGCATATAAGACATAGGATCAACATAATATAGGCTACATATTATCACATTATCACCTACGCTGGAGGAGCTGTGAATCCTTATAAGCGGGTGAAACCGCAGAGCGCAGCTAGTACTATAATAAAAAAAAATCAGAAATTATCACAAATCATTACATTATGCTGTTTATTATGGCCCATGGATGTGGGAGGAGAAAGGAGGGCAGCGCATCTGTATAGCCTCTATGCGGATGTTTGTGGGCGTCGGTAGTCATGAAAATGGCTCCGACTGCTCGTTTGCCCTACTATACCATAAAAAAAAAATATTTCAGGACCGAACCTAAAGACACGTACATCGGCGGTGGGTCCCTCATTCACCCACGGGCAGTTCTGACAGGGGCCCACGTGGCCTCTGGGCAGACGGGACTCAAGATCCGCGCCGGGGAGTGGGACACACAGACAGACAAGGAGATCTACCCGCAGCAGGAGAGAGACGTCGAAACTGTGTTCATCCACAAAGATTTTATAAGGCGTATGTTTATCCTGCTAATATTATTAAATGTGCATGTGACTTTGTTTGTTCTGCTTTCACGCCGAAACTCAACCGATCATCATGAAACTTAACATTAACTAAACATTCCTAGAGGTATTAGAAAAAACATAGGATACCTACTTGGTATTAAAAAAATTTAGAAGGACCAAAAAATATCGCAGCAAATATTGAAATTCTGTTGCAGTTCTATTTTAATATAAGGTTCATTTACATTTATTGAAGGGCTTCAACGCGAAGCCGCGGGGACAAGCTAGTATGATTAAAAATGTGTAACTTTGTACACATATTCTTAGAGGTACTCACTAGAAAGGACATAGAATACATTTTTTTTAAAAATTACGGGTTTATACTATAAAAATAACCACTATATAAGTACAACTTTTGAACTTCCAGAGACACTACAGTACGACGGTGGCCTGCTGATACTGTCAAAGGCCGTGGAGCTCACCCCGAGTGTGGGCATCGTCTGCCTCCCGCCGGAGAAGTCCAAGGTGGACCCCGGCACCAGGTGCCTGGCCGCCGGCTGGGGGAAGACCAACTTCGGAAAGGAAGGCGCCTTCTCGGTTATACTCAAAAAGGTACCTCAATATTTTTTTTTATTTTACACACAGTTTTTTTTATATTACAAGGGGGAAATGAGAAATAGGTGCCATTTTAATGACTACATACACCCATAGACATCATGGTTATATAGACGCGTTGCCCTTCTTCCTCCTCCGTCCATGGGCCCAGTAAGAGGTAGTGCCACAGCACACTGCACGACTGGGGACCTCTCGTTTACACGATAATGAGTAAACTGACTGCTGTGATGTCGCGGTTCGTGCTGCGTGGAAATAGTCGGTGGTTCATGGAGGGAGAGGGGGAGGGGGGGAGGACGGGGGCAGCGCATCTGTATAAACTCTATGCAGATGTCTACGGGCGTGGTTGGTGGTCATGAAAATGGTTTCAACTGCTCGTTTGCCCTTATACTATTATAAGCACATCGACGCACAAGCAGTCAGATTTCTGCCAACGCCCTTCACATGCCTGCACAAAACCAAAAACGTTTCTGGGTTAAGGGCGTCCAACCAAACAAACACTTCAGCATTGAAAATGGCAGCCCAGGGTAAATAATGCTGCAGGCGATGATGACGTATTAACATTGTCAAGACTAAAGTTCATTTTGTAAGTGGGCAAGCGAGCAGGTGACTACGTCTTCTATAGACATCTTTGCAGATGAAGGACGAAGGGATGGAAAACGGAGGGCAACCATCCGTTTTCCATCCCTTCGAATGGGGCACCGGAAAACCACCTCAAGAAACAAGACCATGACCACTTTGCGGCGGCATCGTGTAGTGACTGATTCAGCTGTCTAAGTAGTTAAGTACCTCTTACAGTGCTATAACCACATTACCCATAAGTTTACCATTACTGGTAGAATTTTATAATACAGGTAGAAGTTTACAACTACGGGTAGAATTTTACGACAATAAGTAGAAGTACTACACGGACGCCGTAAGTTGGGACCTGGCAAAAATTCCATTCACGCTCTCTACCCCCGCACCACCCCCGATGTGGCTTATTAGGGCGACATCGGGGGAAGTGCGGGGCTAGAGAGCATTCTTCGCATTCTTGCCAGGTAGTACATATAGAATTACTCGTATAAGTTTACAACTACAGGTATAAGTTTATAATTACAGGTAGAAGTTCCCGTGGTGAAACACACATCATGCCGGGACAAGCTGCGCAGCACAAGACTTGGGGGCGTGTTCGAGCTTCACTCCAGCTTCATGTGCGCTGGCGGCGAGCCAGGAGTGGACACGTGCCAAGGAGACGGCGGTTCAGCCCTAGTGTGTCCCATTGAAGTAAGTTATTTACCTGACTGCCAGCGTCGGATTAGGGTCTAGCGGAACACGGAGCTTGAAGACCTTAGAGTTAATAAGGGCCCCTTTAATGGGTACAAAAATGATCATAAAGCCCTTGAGCCTTACGGGCCCGGGGCTGCAACTCCTTGAAGCCCCTACCTGGATCAGGCGCTGGTGACTTCAGAAACGCTGTTTGATATGTTTTTCGCGTGTATCCTGTTATTTCAGTGTCTGCCTGTCTGATATAGATGCGTGAATTTTGGCTGAAGGTCAAGGAATGTGCACTGCGCACATGTCAAGTTATGTTGTGTAGCTTTACAATGTCTTATGGTTGTCAAACTCATGTTGTGTTGTTGTTTCACAATGTGTTATCGTTGGCAAGCGTACGTTATATTGTTCAGCGCCCAATCCAGGTGGGGCCTAAGGGGGGCTGCACCACGGGCCTAGTCGGGCTCTGAGGCCTTACGATCATTTTTGTACTCATAAAAGAGCCCCCCTCACAATTACAAGGTCTCAAAACTCCGCACCCCGCCAGAGCTTAATACGGTGCTCATGTTGTTGTAAACGATACAGTCGTTGACAAGCTAATGTTGTGTTGTTTAACAATGTGTTATCGCTGACAAGCTTATGTTGTGTTGTTTAACAATGTGTTATCGTTGACAAGCTAATGTTGTGTTGTTTAACAATGTGTTATCGTTGACAGTACGAGACGAATCGCTACTACCAGTCCGGTATAGTCGCGTGGGGAGTTGGCTGCGGCACTGACGGTGTGCCCGGAGTCTACGTCGACGTCGTCAAGCTGAGGGACTGGATCGACGACAGAATGAAATCAAAAGAGTTAGACATAAAGGTTTATGATTCAAATGCATTTGTTGCATAATCATTCCAAGCGAATAAAGTTTAATATTACATTTGTCTTTCATTTTTACTGGGTTTTATTAAAACTTAATGTTTTTTTTATAAAGGAAAAGGACAAACGAGCAATCGAAACCATTTGGCGACTATCGATGCCATGATGAATAGTTACATGCATACTTTCCCTACTCACTTATTCCAGGTAATTCGAGCCTTGTCATGACTACCATCGCCCGTAGACATCTGCATAAATTATACAGACGCTTCTTCTCTTCTCTCCTTCCCCCGACATGACTATAATTCGGTTGAATATAATAATGTCTTCCTAAATGAATTGTGTCGGCCTGTCGACATTCCCTTACAGCGCGGTCACGACCTCAGCGGCGTGGATTGCGGTGCGGTGAGCGGATAGTCTGTCTCTCTCTCACTCGCGCGTCGAGTATCGAGTGAAAGAGAGACAGACGACCGCTCACCGCGCCGCAATCCGCGTCGCTGAAGGTCGTGAACGCGCTGTTATTCGGATATTGCATGAGCGAAGAAAAGCCCGAACAACAGCACTATTTAACCAGCTGCCTCCCTCGTTATTTCCTATCCGGTACGACATAGTGTCCTTCTTTCTCATAGACCGGTGACGCGTCTGAAAGGCACCTGGTTTTGCGGATGTCGATGGGCGGCGGTAGTTACTAAGCACCCATTCGTATGCCCCCTATAAGGTACATAAAAAAAAGTCTAATCGTTTCTGTGCCATGTAAAGGTTGAGACTTAACACCGTCAACTTCGTGACTTCAAACGAATAGTAGTCCGGACAAGAATCCGAGACATGTTCAATGTTCATTCTCTGGTGGAACATGCCCACAGACCTGGACGTAGACCTGGCTTGTGACGATTTATGATTAGCCTGACAGCAGTCGCATATGATTTGTGACATCTGTCATGTTTTCATTTTTTTTTTGTCTAAATATATAAAACCTTAAACTCACAAGTGACATTGTCATCTACCAACGCATCCCAAACCACTGGACGGATCGGGCTGAAATTTGGCATGCAGGTAGATGTTATCACGTAGCCATCAGCTAAGAAAGCATTTTTAGAAGTTCAACTCCTAAGGGGGTGAAATAGGGTGTTGAAGTTTATATGTTACTTTGTTACTTTCTTTTTTTTTTCTAGATTACCTATACGTTAAGATTTTCTTTTTGATTTTGTATTTTGTATTTTTTCTTTTACTATGGTTTTTTGATTAATGGTATATTTTTTTTTGTTGTTTTTTATTGTATATGTACTGCAACATGTCTTATGCAAATAAAGAGTGGCCCATGGAGTGGCCCATGGAGGTGGGAGGAGAAAGGAGGGCAGCGCATCTGTATAGCCTCTATGTGGATGTTTGTGGGCGTCGGTAGTCATGAAAATGGCTCCGACTGCTCGTTTGCCCTCCTATACCATAAAAAAGAGTTATTATTATTATTCCTCTATTATTATTTTAAAATACTATTTATATCTCGACTTGTTGTCGGGTTTTTGGAAAGAGGTACGGGCCAATATACCAAGTATATACTTAGTTCACTTGAGTTAGTATGGTAGGGTTTTTATGGTTTGGTGTATGATATATATGCGTGTATAGGATTTAATATAATATGGTATAGTTTAGTAAATAATATAATGTGTATGTTAAGGTTTATGTAGTTGATTCAGCATTTTGAAGAGTGAGTGATGTTGAGTTTAAAAATCGACGAACTATACCGCACGTATCCAGGACGACAGATTTTTGAATTGGTATGTATGTGTTTTCATGAAGTTCCAGTAGTTTTAGGGAGACCTTAAGGGTTTTTGGTATTACTGCGGTGGACGAAAGTATAATTGGTATGATTTTAACAGTATCTTGATGCCACATTTGCTTAATTTCGTCAGCTAAGGGTATATATTTCTGAACTTTTTCTGTATATTTTTGTTTTAAATTATTTCTATTTGGAATGGAAATATCGATAAGGAATGTAGTCTTTGTGGATTTCAAAGTTAACGTTATGTCCGGTCTATTGCTGAGAATAGTTTTATCTGTTATGATATCACGATTCCAGTAAAGTTTTGCTGTGTTACTTTCCAATACATTACTTGGTTTGTATTTGTAATAGGGAGTATATTGATCTATCAGCTTATGTTTAATTGCGAGTTGCTGATGAATGTATTTGGCGACATTATCATGACGATGTGTATATTCTTTATTAGCAAGTAAACTGCATCCTCCGGTGAT
The DNA here is from genome assembly GCA_001625245.1 of Calycopis cecrops. NCBI lineage: Eukaryota > Metazoa > Arthropoda > Insecta > Lepidoptera > Lycaenidae > Calycopis > Calycopis cecrops. Next base: position 98,626 of record LUGF01013137.1, read on the forward strand.
ATGATCTATAGTTTCTGAAATCTGATTACATAATCTACATTTATCTGTTTCTGTTGCTTCTTTTAAAATATATTTTGCATAGTTCCGTGTTTTAATTATCTGGTCTTGAATCGCTACAAGAAAGCCTTCTGTTTCACTGAAAATATTTCCTTTTGTAAGCCAACTGAAAGATGAATCGCGGTCTATATGATCTTGATATATTTGATGTGGATATTTACCATGAAGTGCCTTTGATTTCCATTTTTCTATTTTATCGGTGTCTTTTAGTATTTTA
>LUGF01013137.1:99393-110374 GCA_001625245.1 Calycopis cecrops
TTATTATTATATTTTAAATTTTTATTGCTCAGCATAATGCTGGTTACTTTCTGTATCTACGGGCCATAGCCAAGTAGATGCAGTAGGTACCTACTAGTGTGTGGTGGTTATTATTATTATTATTATTATTATTATTATTATTATTATTACATGGATTTCTTAAAAATTAAACGCTGGTGAAACCGCGGGGCACAGCTAGCACATACATCGAGTTTACACAGATTCGTGACCCTCCTTCCTCCTCCCACCGTCATGGGCCACCGGCTACTTACACACGCGTACAGCGTGGCACTACCTCTTACTAATGACAATGCATCAGCGATCACAGTCCACTTGTTCATTATCTCAAACTCTCCGGATGATTGACCGAAGCCTGTCACAGCGTAATTAAATACCTACTTATCGATTGAAGTTCCAAGAATTGTTTTTCATATTCTGATAAGTTGTGGCATAATATCAATAATATAATGTCATAACTTTTATCTTCATAAAGAGACAAGGGAAAGGCGGTATAATTATAGATTGAATAAGATTACATATGTCGCAGCCAATTCAATTTAACTATGTTGATATGAACAGGATAGGCAAGTAATGAAATGTCATCGATGCGAGTAATTTTCCTAGGTGTTCGATTGGCTAAACATAATTCAGGCCGCTAGTTGAATGACTGTTTAGTAAAGAGGCTAGTCTGTTAATTGAATTGCTAATTAAGCTAGTTGGCTGCTACATATACCTACAACATGGAAATCAAAATCCTTTAAAGATTAAATGACGGGCCCCATACTACTTAATAGCATCCTACGCGTAACCCTAAATGTCTTTTTTTAAATTTAGTATTATGTCTTTTTTTAATTTAGATTTCCTTTGTCCTGGTCTATGTTTTCTTGTTTTAAAGACCATACGTACCATATTACAAATAGATACTAAATAAAAAGTAAGTGTTTCACTTTTATAATTTATTTTGAAAAATGTATTTCATTTTACAGGACATTGAACAAACAATATTTACAGGTGATCTTGTGCTAAAAAGACCTATAAAAAAACAGTACCTGCGAATGCCCCTTCATGGGAAATTTCGTAAAATAAAATAAGACCATAATCTATTTTTAGTGCAGCTTTAATGTCCTACAACAATTTGGACTAAAACTTATTCCACAATTTATAAGATGTGATTGAAATGTGATAAAAATCGGCTATCGTTCAACTCAGCAGTAGGTGTGCGGGAAAATAAAGAGGTTTCTGGATTTCAAATTATGTAAACAAATTAAAGTAAAGATTGCTCTCGACAAACTCCAGTTGTAACTAAAGTGGTGCAATATAACTATTTGACATTAAAAGTTTCATATAAAAAGGCGACTCTAGTCTATATTGAAATACGTAAATTATCTAAGTTACCATTTATCTGTTATTTATTTAGCTGCAGCTATTTTGTTATTTCATTAAGTTTATTGGCCATCTTATTATATCTTCAGAACTTTTTCGTTCCCTCTTCTAGCGGGTCCTCTTCTAAAACCCTCTCGTGCAGCAGACGTACAGGTAGTGGGGACAGGGTATGTCACTGGGAAATAAAGATACCATCAGTTTTGAATTCACTAAGAGCTATCGAAACTGCGACTTAATACTATGTAATGTGGAGGAGGAAGGTAAAGGTCCTTTACCTTCCTCCTCCCCATTGGAAGGGGCAAGGTAGTAAGGTAATGCATCTGCATAACAATAAAGCAAGTCGCACACTAAGCAAATACCATCCTTCAGAACAAGTCACAGATACTGGACGGTTAAATATGAGATGATCTAGGTAGTGTGGGGTGCTCCTTGAGTTTAGTACAGAGAGCGATGTGGACAGATATGCGTTCAGATACAGATATTACTTACCTCATCTGCATAGTGTGTGACAGCCTTTATGAGGATGTATCGGATCGACATATAAGGTTGCTAGGAGCGAGAGGCATTAAATGAAACCACATATACTATAAGTGCCTACAGTTAATCCGAAACTACTAAAAAAAGTTTACGACAAGTATACCAAAATACTTTTTTCAAACAAGTTAAATAGCGAAAAATTTTTAACATCCTTTGTACCGGGCAGCTACAGCGAGCACGAGGTGAAGGACCGCGGCCGGCCATAGTCGGCGATCAGCTGCGATACAGCGTGTACGAAGTGAGAAAAAGTTTTAAAAAATTCCTGTGGCTAAACTATTGGTCCGATTGATCTGATATTTGTGGCATTACCTAAATATGCGGTTTAATTTCAAGCCGCTCGCTTGTATCAACCTTGTATATATCCTTCTTCCTTGGGGAACTCCACCGATAAAAGCTCTGCTCTTAACAAAAAGAGAAGTCAAGTGTGAAGTGTATCTTTCTTTTTTCTTTCTTTCCTTCCTTATTTTTTTTATTTAATATAAAATATAGTTATTTACTTATACGTGTCGTAGCTCCGCCTGCTCCTCCTCACGAGGGGCTGGCTGCACTCGGAGTAGTACGGCACGCAGATGCCGGCCATCTTGTTCACGTAGCACGCGCGCGGTGCTGAAACGAGTGATCTTAGGGTAAATTCACACCAAAAGCGCGGCGAAGCGAAGCGAAACGGAGCGCAGTTTATGTGTCATATGAATTTCAACTTTATTTTCATTATTATAGTACTTATTATCGCGCATTCCAGCGCCTTCGCGGGAATCCGCGCGTCTCGTTCGAGTTTCTCATGCGATAATAAGTATTATAGAAATTCTTATAAAGTTGAAATTCATATGACACATAAACTGCGCTCCGTTTCGCTGCGCTTCGTCGCGCTTTTGGTGTGAATTGACCCTTAGAGGAAGAGGTCCGCCTTTATTTATTTATTTTATTTGTTGACGCAGGGGAATACATTTACGTATGATACCTAGGAGCCCGGGCAGCCCCTAGACCTGTGTCGGACTGGACACTCAGTGTAGCACCGACTAAACCCCTGCCGCTATGATTGGAGGGTCCAGGATCTGCAAGCAACAGGGTCCCTCTAGCGACAAGCCACGACGAGGCTAGACTTCTCCATCTTAGGGACTGTCCGGCTACATCTGAACAGTCCCTACTACGACGTGGAACCGTGCAATGGGGTCCGGTTGGAGGAGGCCCGAATCTATCCCAGTATGAGGCGCCACACTGCCTGCATTTTTTTGTAGTATAGGAGGGAAAACGAGCAATCGGAGCCATTAGGTGACTCCCGACGCCCATTAACATCCGCATGTTATGTAGATACGTTGATTTCCTTCACCTGTCCCTTCAATGGGCCACCGGCTACTCATAAACCGCAGGAAACGCGACAAAAAGTATTATGTGCTGGCTGGCGGCTGCGTACAGCCGAATGATTCACAAACGAGGAGTTAGCTCTCGCTTACACGATGCCGGAGTAAAGTGACAACTGTGGCCCATAGAGGTGGGAGGAGGAAGGAGGGCAGCGCATCTGTATAGCCTCTATAGTCTATGCGGATGTCTATGGGCGTCGGTAGTCACGAAAATGGCTCCGACTGCTCGTTTGCCCCCCTATATCATAAAAAAAAAATAAAATAAAAAAACTGTGCTGTCGCGTCACGTGCGGTGTGCAAGTAGCCGGTGGCCCATGGAGGAGAAAGAAGGGCAACTAGGGTTGCCAACCATACTTTATAATAACGTATCTTACTTTATTTTTGGTAATTATACTTTATACTTTTGCATACAATTAAAGTATGTGAAAATACTTTATTTTTAATAGACAGATTAAATATTAAAATGGACGATTTATATTTCGAGACAATAACACTTAAAGAAATTCAAAGAAAATTTACTAATAATGATAAATAATTTCCAGAGAAAAGTACAGTTGACAAATGGCAATATATGCTTAAAAATGCATCTGATAGCTTACCAAATATAAAAAAAAATATTTCTTATTTACTCTCCGTTCCCGCCACTTCAGCTTTCACTGAGAGAGTTTTTTCAGTAATGAATCTAAAGTGGCGAGAAGAGAGAAATAGAACGTCAATAAAGTTAATTAAACACGATTTTTTTATTTATTTAAATTTTAATTATGATTGTCAAACGAGCTTAGAAACATGTTTAAATAGCAAAAGATTGTTTGCAAGTGCTAAAAGCACACAAAAATACGTTTTTAAGGTAACAAAAAAATAAAATTGAGAAATACTTTTTTTTCTTCCAAATACTTTATTTTTTTCCTCTTCCAATGATTGTATACGTTTTTTTTGTCAAAAAAGTTGGCAACCCTAAGGGCAACGCATCTGTATAGGTACTCCGTACTCCATGCGAATGTCTATGTTCGTATTGTCATCAACATAACAAACAAACAAACATACAAAGTTTCGCATTAATAATATTAATAAGATTTGACGACCAAAACATTATGAAATTGTTAATAATAATTAATGCGACGATTATATTAAATTTAATTTTAATAATTATTTCTCTTTCTGATATAAAATATTTCATGTGTCCATGAACTAAGAATATGTATATTTACCATACCTCTGATGGTTAAGTTATGCCATCAACATCTTATGTAATACCAACAATTACGAGAATATGTGGTTGATAGATCATCACTACCTCTTACTTACCGAGATCGCCTGCCGATCTGTGTCTATTCTGCACTCTAGTTAATCTATTAGAATGTCTGTTCACACCGCGCCCGGACACCATGTCTATCACAAGTAACACAAGGATCAGAGTCAACCTGAAAAGTAAAACATTCAGTTTATGTTACAAAGTACCAGATACACGACGTCTCGACGACCTTAAAGGCCAACCCACACGTACCACAACCACACGACGACCACAACCACACGACAACCACACCACGTTGTCGCGACCACGTCAAGCGACACCGAGAACTAGTGGCCGACGTGTGGCCGACCACATCGCAACCACAACGTTGCGTCCTTATTCTTGCTAATTCTAAATTTATTATAAAACTTCTTCTTGAACCTTCTAAGTATAGGATAATCAGTACGAAATTGGCTTTGACTTTTTTTTTTCAATTTTTCCATTAAAGGATGTAGGTACCCAATAAACTATTTTTTGACGATTACGCTGACATTGCTGTCGTCTTCTTCTTAATAAAAGCCATAACAAGGACAGCAATAACAAATTTTCCTCTTCCAATTCCATGACTTTGTTCGGACAACGCGTGTTTCCTCGTCAGTGTCAGCATACGACGTAACCACATCGCGACGACAACGCAACCACATCGCGACCACATCGACATTGTCGGAACCACAACGCAACCACAAAAAGTGGCAGCGACACTATTCACACGTAACCACAGCTTGACTACATTTTGACGCTGCGATGTGGTGTGGTCGTGGTACGTGTGGGTTGGCCCTAAAGTGCTGTGCTTTCGCGTTTCCTGCCGAGTTTCCGGTGGCCTATAGGACGGGAAGAGGAAAGGGGGCGACACCTCTGCTAATTATAGTCCTCAGTAATGTTCTGATTGCTCATTTGGCCCCTTATTTTTGCCCTTTTGCTTGGCTAAAGAACAAGGTAACTTGCATGTGTAGTTCTCTCAAGTAAGTAATATGCATAACATGAACTCATTACACAAGAGAAGAGCTTGGATTTTCCCATTTCTCTGGTATTTTCCTCGTGGTCTTTTGCTTTTTTGATAATAATTAATTATTGATTTTCAACGTTGTGTTTCCGAAATACTTAATGAACCATAACAAACACAAGAACAAGAAATAACATTAAACAAAAACAAAAACCACATATACAATATAAAAAACATATATACAGTAACAAGAAATAACATTAAACAAAAACTAAAAAAACATTTCTTGGAAAATTTGTAAACTTATTCTAACTCAACCTACTTGTAAAATTCTTTTTTAAATTATTTTGTATATCTGTATGTAAGTATAAGTCTTATTTTTAAGTTGAAAATTATTAGAATATAAGAATAGCATTCCAGACAAACCGGCGTGGTTTTTGGTCTGCTTTTTATTTAATATTCTAATGTTTGAATAAAATAAATAAATAAAAAAATTAAAAAAAAAAGAATATATATAAATCCGAGAGTGGATTTCATGATTATTTGTCTGTGTCATGCAGCCTTGTAGCCAAATTGGGCTTGCGCGACCGCGGAGGTACAGGGTACCTCACACTCACACGAGGAGTAGGTAGGTACCTACAGTGCCGGATTAAGCCCATAGGGGGCCCTAGGCCATTTTGATTTTGGGGCCCTCCCTTTTTTAAAAATATTGTAAAATTGACAGTTATTTTCGCAATTTCAGAATTTCAAACACCTCTTATGTCATATCAACGTTATAAACACAATAAAACAAACGAAATCATTTTTTCTATTCAATCATATTATATTTTTCGATTCTACAACTAATTAACAGTAGGGTATTAAATTAACTCAGCAGTTTAACAGTCTTAAAATTAAATTTTGTAAGAGGTAGTGCCACGCTGCATGCTTGCATGCAGCCGAATTGGGCCGGCACGACCGGGGAGGTACCTCTCGCTTACACGAGACCGGCGTGAAGTGACAGCTGTGCTGTCGCGTTTCGTGCGGTGTGTAAGTAGCCCCCGCTCCCGTTTTCGGAGATAATGATACGGAACCCTTCGTGCGCGAGTCCGACTCGCACTTGGCCGGTTTTTATTCATAATAACGATAGATGAATAACAAAACTATTCGATTTGACCAAGAATACGTTATTATATACCTACGGTTTTATGTGTTTTGTAAAGAAAAAAACATCAAACAAAACTTACCTTTCTTTCTACAAATACGTAGTTTTCAGTATAAATATTCCACACAAACTCACAATTGCACAAGAAGCTACATTTCAATTTATTATTAAGCGAAGAAACAAACTTTATTAATTAAGAAATACGCACGAACGTATTCCACAAAACGACAAAGCAACAGATGGTTTTGTTTTGCACAAAACACTGAATAAAATCGTTTTAGTTTATATAAACAAGCTCGGGCTTGCATGCGCTGTTTTAATATTCTAGCGCGCAATTTAAAATTTGAAAATTTTGAAAACGAACAACAAAATAAAATAAAATAAACATAACAAATAAATATTATTTTTTTTCAATTTAGAAAAAAAAAATTATGTCAAATTTTCTCGGGGGCCCCAGATCGCCGGGGGCCCCAGGCCATGGCCTAGTCTGGCCTATATGGGTAATCCAGCACTGGGTACCTACCACGTTTAAATCGGCATGAGAATGCGCTATGACATATTTTGTGATGACAAGATCTTTAATTTTGTTATAGCATTAGGAGGAAAACGAGCAATCGGAGCCATTTCCAAGATTATCGACACCCATAGACATCCGCATAGAGGCTATATAGATGCGTTGCCCCCTTCCTCTTCCTCCTCCCTCCATAGGCCTCCATATTTCTAAATAGGCACTTATGCATATATGATTCATAAAGAATCCTTTAACTTTCTCATATTACTGTTTATGTCTTTGTCAATTTGTTTTATTTATCAAATAATAATTTTATTTATATATAAGTATTTAAATTTCGATTTTCGAGAGATTCGATTATCCGTATGAAAAATTACACTGAAGGGGTAATATTATTTAAGTAAGAATATTTGGTGGTGCGGTGCGCCGGACAGACCTGTATTAATTCTTTTTTTGAGCACATGAAAGAAATAATTAATAAAATAAAAGAGAGTATTTATGTAAAAAAATGGTTTATATTAAAAACAAAAACAAAAAATAAGACAGTACCGTTACTGATATAGATAATACAGTATGTTACTGAGAACAGCAAAACTGCTGAATCCACAATATAAAATTTAAAATTAAAGAGGAGAAATTATTTTAGCCAAATTTGATCTTCGGGATACAAAATTTTGTAAGTCAAAAGAAATTGAACTGTCATTTTAAATAACTACAAAGTCTAATAACACTTATAAAGGGGGGAAAATTATACATAGATGTAGTATGGGTATATTTTTTCCCCTTACCCCTAAACAGAATTGTCAGACGTATAATTACTCTAAACGCACATTTGAACACAATTGACAGGTCTATCTAAAACCACTGACCTACATACTTTTGAACTACTGACCCGGTAGACCCCTTTTGGCCCCATTCGAACAAATACCAGCGGTACCGGTATAGATGGTAGAACTAAAATACCAGCGTTACCGATATAGACGATAGAACTAAAATACCAGCGGTACCGATATATACGATAGAACTAAAATACCAGCGGTACCGATATAGACGATAGAACTAAAACATGTCTAAAGTCAGCAAAACACCCGGTTTTGCGGATGTCTATGGGCGGCGGTAGTCATTAAACATCTGCTCGTTTGCACCCTATGGTATAAAAAAAATCTATGCCCATATTCAGAGATACCTCCTATATAATGTAATTTTTCCCCAATCTTTCTTTATACAGGGTTGATAAGGCATTTAATGAAACCACATATTTAGTGTATCATTTCCAGGCTACACAACTAAAAACAGATATTTACATATTAGAGAGAAACCAAATATTCTTATTTAATATTACCCCTTCATTGTAATTTAATTAGTAACATTCGCTTTTAACTTACTGCGTTTTGAGATGAACCAACGACGACAGCATGTTGTTGCTCTGTAACTGTCGAACTGATAATGCCTCACTCAACACTGTAATTTTTATTATCGACACTAAAAAACAACAAAAAAAAACCCGCGCGTCTCGGGACGCCCGAAGTGATAAAAGTGCTACTTAAAGTAATCTAAGTTGAACTATTGTTGATGTTGTTTTACTTGAGATAAGCTTATGTTATTACTTAAATTTTATGTGTGTTAATATGATAGTATTAAGGTCATTTATTAATAAAATCTCTTAGCGCTCACTCTCTCTCAAGTATGAGGCTATGGACTGGACACCCTGCCGCCCGCACGAGCCGCTTTAATCGCTGCCCTCCTGGTAGGCGCCTCACTTTTTCCTGCCTGCCTGTCGCTGCCTTAAGCGTTAAACTCTTTTTTGTATAAATGTACTTTTTCTTTGTTGATCAATGTGGATTGGAGGAAGATTTATTCTCAGCTGGATATTAAGGAGCAGTGTATAGCTTTTGTTCTTGAGAAAGACTTATTACCCAGGGAGTGGATATGCAATTACCACTACAGGCCCATGTCTTTGTCAGAGGCTCATGGGCAACTCGGCACTTTTCACTGCCGTAAGAGCAACTGCAGTACACGACAAGTTGCTAGAGATAGCGGCACATGGTTAGAAAACATGCACCAGGTACCTATTAATGTGGTGTTTCAACTTTCAATTACTGATGTTTTGCTTTGTTGAAAATGTATCGTATGTCATATGTGTCTGCACAGAAGTACACCTGCACTACTGATGGTTAAGTTCTTTCATTGAAACCTGTAGCAGACTGTTACAATTACTGAAAAGAGAGGTCTCTGTTAGAGAAGATAGGAGGAACGGGTGAAATTAAAATTGATGAATAAAAGTTTGGATAAGAAAATATAATCGAGGGAGATATATTGAAGTCTGGGCGATAGGGATGGTATAAGATGGAAACGGTGATTTAAGGTTGAAAGTGTGTCCTGATAATAACAGATCAGCTGAAATATTGGTGAAACAAATTAAAAAGCATGTTCGGGAAGGCTCCATAATATACACAGATCATTGGAGAGCCTATTGTTGCGTTGTCCTGAACGTGGATTCATACATGGACGTGTAAATCACAGTGATCGAGACAACCGTTTTGTGGCACCACATGGGACACACCCAACGAATCGGAAATTATTGGCGCAGATTGGAAAGAAAATTTCAAATGACCAAAATAAAAAAAAAATACAGATTGGGTCATTGAGCGCCAATGGCGACGAAAAATAAAGAAAAAGTTTCTGGATCCCTTCGAAGAATTGATTAAAGCAGTGGCCTATGTCTATAGAATTCAATAAAAAATATATCTTACATGAATTTATTATTTACCCACTTCCCTAATTAAGTAAAGAGCGAGCATAGTGGGTCAGTAATCCAATAATTTTTTCGACGCCCATAGACATTCACATTGAGGCTGTACAGATGCGCTGCCATCCTTTCTCCTCCCATCTCCATGGGCCACCGGCTTACTTACACACCGCACAAAACGCCACAGCACAGCTGTCATTTTAGGCCGGTCTCGTGTGCCTAAGCGAGAGGCCCAATTCGGCAGAATGCAAGCATGCAGTGTAGCACTACCTTTTCCTAAACTTGGCTGATTAGGTTATCGTTGTTACTTTTTTTTATTTGCGGTGCATCCACACCATGCCGGCGGCATGGCCTGCGGCACGGCCGGCGGCACGCGCGGTTTTTGCCGCCGGCATTGCCGCTGACATTTGCCGGCGGCAATGCCGGCGGCAGCTTGTTTATACGTATGCAGCGGCAATGCCGGCGGCTTATGCCGCCGGCATGTGTGGATCCACCTTTAACACTTGCCTTCATATTTTGACACTAGTATGAAGTATCTATAGCTAATCTTTACCTGATTTGTATTCTCTGTCTACGCCTGAAACTGATTTTATAAGATACCCTTCGTTTATAAAACAATTAACAAATAACAATTAATAAAAATAAAAAAAATAAAAAATAAAAATAAAAATAGGTTTATTTGTTTGTTGTTTTTTTTTTTAATAAACATTAATTATAGTGATAGATATAGATAAATGATTTTAAATATTCATAGGTATTATTTTTAGGTTATATTTACAATTTTAGTTGTGTTAAATAAAAATAAATCTCAACCCCATACTGCATAATTTGACAACTGAGTAGTACTAACAGTAAATTTCGGAACGCAGCCAAAGTACAGTATGCAACCATCTATATATCTATATATCTATATAGTTTGTGTATGCAACTCTCAAATAATAGCAACTTGTATATTAAGCAGCTATTACACGGGACTCTGGACTCTAGAGTCCAAGGTGACACTGGACTCGTGGCCTTGGACTCTAGAGTCCAGAGTCCCGTGTAATAACGAAATGGGAGTCCACT
>LUGF01013138.1:13778-35442 GCA_001625245.1 Calycopis cecrops
GGTAGTGGGGGTCTGGATGATAATAACGTCATTGGTAGTTATTTATTTCTTTACACGAATGGCAACCCTCATATTGTCTTTGCTTCAAAACGAAATGCATTTTCGGGGATTGCCGCAATAAAGCATACGTTTAGGCATTCGCTTTAGAACCGAGTAGGGGAATTATCAATTACCGCGCGTTATTCTATTGTCTAAATTCCTTCTGTTAGTTTGTTTCATTTGGATATTATAGCGAATAGACGTATTGTAAACAAAGCAAAGCAAGTTAAGCGCATTTGTGTACTTGGTGAGAACGACGTAGACAATCCAAAATCGGATGGAAGTAAGCAGACACAGAGCAGCAATCCAATGTCATCGAAAACTTAGTATCATGGTAAGAGGTAGTGCCACACTGCATGCTTGTATGCAGTCGAATTGGGCCAGCACGACCAGGGAGGTACCTCTCGCTTACACGACTCCGGCGTATAGTGATAGCCGTGCTGTCGCGTTTCGTGCGGTGTATAAGTAGCCGGTGGTTCATGGAGGTCGAGGAGAAAGGAGGGCAGCGCATCTGTATAGCCTCTATGCGGATGTTTGTGGCCATCGGTAGTCATGGAAATGGCTCCGGCTGCTCGTTTGCCCTCCTATACTATAAAAAAAATCATGGAATCGGGTATCATGGACTGAAGGCTGTTAATTTGAATTTAATAGATATGTGTACCAAAAGTTGAAATAAGTTTGTTATGTTCGTAAGATTATTATAATATTTTTGTCCCTATTATACTGATACGGTTCATTCAACATTGTGTACTATGTTGAATACATAGGAGTACTATGTTGAATGAACCGTATCAGCAAAATCTAATCTCTATCCTAAAAAAAATTTCTTATTTTTTAAATTATAATATAAAAAACCAACACATAAATTGAAAATATTTTACGTAACCATAAGGGGATGGGGCTTAGCTTTACTTACTTTTGCTGACAAGGGGGATAAGGGATAAATAATTGTAATAAATCTACTTACTTGAAAGGCCCCAAAGCAGATAACGTTAGTAATGTACCTTTCGCTCTGTATACAGTGTCCCAAGAAACCTGAACCACCCGAGGTCTGGAGTTAGGGGACACTAATAACTACCGTTTGACCTCAATAAATGATCCGCAATAATAATAATATCTGTGGACTTCACACACCACGTTAGCCTAGCCCTGTGCTAAGTACCATAAGGACTTGTGTTAAGGGTACTAGACAACGAAAATATATTTAATATGTTTTTTATAAATTTAAGAAATTTTATTTATGTAAGATTTTTAGTATAGAAATACATATAATACATTGTTAAACATCCATGACCAAGGAGGGACTCGAACCCGCAACCCATAGCGCAACATACTCCACTTATCCGATTCCTGTACTGCGCCAGCCTGGTCGTCATTCTTTTGTAGTTTTTGATTTATTTACTTTTTTGTTTATTTTTTCAGTTTTTTTTTAAATTTTAGATGGATTTAGCTATAACTTATTCTCTATGTTGTATGTTGTTTCTTTCAGTGTTTTTTTGTCAGTGTGTTGGCTAGAATGTGTGCTCGCTTGTAAGAATACAAAAAATTCAAATTCTAACTACTAACAGCTCAGAATTTGATCACAAAAATAAATTTTCCTTTGATTAAAATGTATACTTGTCTTCAACTTGAAATCACATAAAATTTGCCCACTAAGTGGGTACATTAGAAATTACCAATATTCGCAACAAAACGGGACAATAACATTGTGTGTGAAGTTTCAATTGGTGCGACCGCTGCTTTTTGTCTCGTTTTTATTCACCGGCCAGCGCCTGTTTAATTAAACCCACTGCCAGTAAATTCATTTAACGATGCACGGTTCTATTATTAAAAGATTTCGCTAAATACGGTTTCGATTTGTTTTATTCGTAACTAAATCCGCCGCTCCATAAGTTCTTCGGAAAATTAACTAAGTAACTTTATGTCTAAAATTTTCAAAAGCGTAACAAAGTAATGTGTAAATTAATTGGTACGTGTGATATAGTCGAGTTTCAATACTAAATACATATTTCTTAGGCTCTCACTCACATGTACCGCCGTGAAGTGATGGCTATGCTGTCTCGTTTTGTGTGGCTTGTGAGTTTCCGGTGAACCATTGCAGGGACGGACAAAAGGAGAGCATAACAATAATGTGAATGTTAATGGGCCCAGGTAGCCGGCAGAAGGCTCCGACTGCTCGTTTGTCACACACACATGTAATGTACACCCGAGTCTCTAAACTTCTTTATTCTTGGATCTTACGAAATTAAACAAAACGATATGTGAAAGAAAAACCAATTTATTTACCAACAGGGATTCCCAAAATAATATGACATACAACAGACAGTGCCATCCAGGAAGACGCGCCCCACCAAAGGCATTTTTCTATGTCTCTTCATTGTAGTGTGCGGAACTATTAGAAATATATTAGTAGGATGGGATAGGCAGCATCTTCTGGTGGCTAGTAGTCGGATTGATATTGACGCACAGGCACCGCCTACGCGTTCTGATCTGAAAGGGCCCTCCTATTCCCCTGAAGGAATGGAATAGGATAGACCAACCAGCAGAGTAACTTTATGTCGATCAGGGCTTCTTTCAAGCAATCAGGTCTTCTGGTAATAACTAGCACCCTGTCATCATTTTTCTCATCCTCTACTAATACCACGTTCGGGAACATTATGTAGTCCGACACTTTTATTTCGAACCCCATCTCTCCCGGTCCATTACACAACGCTTTCTGAAAAAAAAAAGTATTATACACGGTTGATACAAGCGAGAGGCATTAAATTAAGCCGCATATTTAGTGTATCATTTCCAGGCCACAATAGTTAGCAATAGTTTAGTCACAGGAATTTTTTAAAGATTTTTCTCACTTCGTACACGCTGTATCGCAGCTGATCGCCGATTATGGCCGGCCGGGGTCATTCACCCCGTGCTCGCTGTAGCCGCCCTGTACAAAGAGTGTTAACAATTTTTCGCTATTTAAATGTTTGAAAAAAGTATTTTCGTATACTTGTCGTAAACTTTTTTTTAATAGTTTCGGAATAACTGTAGGCACTTATAGTATATTTGGTTTCATTTAATGCCTCTTGCTCTTATCAACCCCACCAATTATAGGTAATAGAATTTTATAAATTTATGGAAATGTAAAATATCATTTTTTATGGAAATACAAACATAAACATCTAAGACCTGTGTGCCATGCGAATCAGCATTCGTAGGTTTCACATGAGTATTAAACAATCAAGCTACCAACTGAACCAATCGGTCCTGAAAGGCAAGACGCAGCGCAGGAACATTCGTAACACCACCACGGCACAAAGTTACACGTAATATTATACTGTGACAACAGGTTTCCTAATAAAGAGAGAAAAAATACAGTCTGCGGGGAGAGCTGGTTTATAATACTTATGTGTTAACTTTTTTGTATAGTTTCCAATATAAATAAGAGTAAGAGGAAGTGCTACTATGTATGCGAGCATGCAGCCGAACCGGCACGACCTCAGTAAAGTGATGCTTTCATGCGATTTGTAAGTAGCCGGTTGCTCATGGAGGAGAGAGGAGTAAGGAGGGCAATGCATTTCTATAATCTCTATGCGGATGTCTATGGGCGTCGGTACTTTTAAAAATGGCTCCGACCGCTCAAAACATCCGAGTTCGATTTCCCTGTATATACATTCATATAAATATTCATTGCTTACTGTAGCCTTTACACTACAATGACAAATAGTAATGGGATAATCTAGTGTTCCATACATTAGTTTATTTCTGTTAGTTTGCCATTGTTCTCTGTGGTTTTACAGATTTGCCTTTAATCCTACTTCTTCACCGGTATAATTATGAAATGAGATTCCTTATAGCTCATAGTTTCTACATGCTGTTTACCGACTAACCAAATATTTTAGTGAAAAAAGGCACTATAAAGAAGTTATGTATGAATTCGTAGGATAAAAGACGAAAAACACCAACCATACTAAATTCAGCCCTGCATTGTCCACTCTTCATTACGAAATGGCGTTCCGGACCACCGGGTGGTTCGTTTGGAGCCACTGTAACACAAAGATACATGAAGCACCTAATGTATTTGAAATATAGTAGCGCACGCACCCAATTTTCATATGTAATGTTTATCAATTTATTCATAGCCGGATACAACCTATTAATGAAAATTAGAACACATTTGAACATTAATTTAAAGTATAAGAATCATTTTAAGTCATATAACATTTTTAGTAATTTAATTCATAGACTTAATAAAAAGATTTAATTTTCATATAACTAAAAAATGAATAAATGATCATCTAGGGCAGTGATTCTCAACCTTTTTTTTGTTGCGGCACATATTTAACGATTTCAAAATTTGGCGGCACACAAAGAAAAAGATAAAAATTATTTACTTACTGCATAAATAGTTTATGACAAAAATTTTAAATATACGAAATACTACAATAATAACTTTTTAAATATTTTTCTTTTTAAATGATATAATTTAATATTATTAACATTAATATAGGTATATTTGCAAAATTTGGCGGCACACTTTTGAAATTTGGCGGCACACAAAAGTGCCGCGGCACATTGGTTAAGAATCACTGATCTAGGGTGTAGATTGCGGTGAGCAGGTACCTAACAAATTTTCGGAATATTAATCAGACTGCTTGGATAATAGTCCCGGCGACTAATACTACCTAGTATTGGAGGAAAAGAGTGGTCCCAAATATATTCATACTTTCGGTTTTCGAACTTTCTAGAAAAGGCTTACCTTTTAGGAAACTGAACATTGAAGGCAAACATGTTCTTGTATGAAATGAAAGCTCATGAAATACTCTACGGCTTTTTTCACTAAAACTATTTATCCGATAAATATATTAGGAACTGGCAAAGGTTTTTAATCAACAAAAAATAACGTGCGTTAAATTAAAATGGGCTTTTAAATATTTTCCTTCCCCTTCAATGATCGGACTATACACATTTCTAATAATGTGTTGATGGCCGTGATTATGCTATTTTGTCATCTAAAAAGTTGACGTATAGAATGATTAGAAGTAGTGATGATTATTATATTGTTTAAAAGGAAATACATACCTTGTGATAATGTAGTCACGACGTAAGGAGATATCTCCTGTTGCCATGACTCCAAGGCGGATACAACGGAGAGAGCCACCAGGATCAAGGCGAACGGTGATGCGAGCATGTTGACGTACTTGTGCGGAGGGCAGCACTGGGCACGCACTTACCGCTGTCCCCCTAAATACGACACCGATCAAGGACTGAACTAATTATTTCTCTATGCATAATTTCAATTTAGTGCGTTTTAATCGTTAGAACTAAATCGGAACAAAACTTATCGCTTTGCTACGCCATCGGTGGCTACAGTATCATCGTTATCGCGTACCAAACAGCAGGTGGCTAAATTAAATTATTTGCGACAGTAATGAGATGTTGAAGTTTTTTAGTTTAATTTGAATTTTGTAAAAAATATTAATCATGGTAAATACCTTATGTGTTTTTATTTGTCTTTATTTGAATGGGGTTATAATAACGTTTAAAAAGATATGCGTTCTCTGACGTAAGATGTGATTTTGTTGTTGTAGGTATCAAATTTTACCACTGTTTTATCTTCTTTGTATGACGAAAATATGTTTATTTAGCAATGTCATAATTTTCTGCAACAAGAGATGTCGGGGCATGTCCTAAGACACCGCTGTACCTCAGTCCGTCTGTTATCCACGAGGTTATATGGCATGAATTGTGATATCTAAATACATGAATTTTTCAAATAAATTTATAATTGTATTATTTTCTATTACCGTTATGACAAACAAACCAAATGGCAAGACACATTAAAATAAATAAGAATTTTTACATTTTTACTAGCCATTTTATTATAAGTATTACTCATAAATAGTATTTATAAGACATATACAGAAACTAGTTCTCCCTTGGTGTGATTATAGGAGTAATCATCTGTCTCTGTCTGTCTTATATTATATATAGTAACAAAACAAGTGATTCCTATATTCTTTTCATTTCTACATGTTAAATCAAAATAAATATTTTTATTCAAAATAGAATTTAAAAATTGCTTTTTGAACGTCAAAAATTTCCATCTACCACCGGTTCAACCCTAGCCCTGTCCTGAGAAGAACCGGCGAAACAAACTCAGCGGGCCTCATTAATTTCTTCATTATACATTCTTCATTTATATACATTAAAAAAAAATACATTTATTTTTGTATAGAAGTAGCCTGGGAGGAGGGTACTATTCCCAAGGTATGGTATCTGTCATAAAATCCATATTGACTTCTGATATCTATGATAAAATCTATTACTTTGTAATATCCCTTACCACAGAAGCTTTCCTTAACTACTTTTTTAAATTTGTTGATTGAGAGTTTTTGAACGCTTCCTGGGATCTTATTGTAGAGGCGTATACATTGACCCCTAAAGGAATTCTTTACTCTGCTTAGTCTATGAAATGGTACATCTAGTTTGTGCCTGTTCCTAGTATTTCTATCATGATTAGCACTCTTCTCACTGAATTCAATAATATTCCTTCGTACCTACAAAACATTTTCTAAATTGTATTGAGAGTGAACAGTCAGTATCCCAATTTCCTTAAATTTATCTCTAAGCGAGTAGAGGCTAGTTTATATATTGCCCGAATAGCTCTCTTCTGCAGCACGAAAATAGCATTTATGTCGGCAGCATTTCCCCACAACAGTATGCCATAAGGCATAATGCTATGGCAGTAACTAAAATAGACTAATTTTGCACTATATTCATCTGTAATTTGTCTAATTTTTCTAACTGCTGTTAATGCTGTTAAAAGGTTGCAACGTGCACGTTGCAAGGTGTGCAGGTTTAGCAAGATTACCGATGAAGAAAATTTTATCCGGGTACAAATATATAATGCAAATAACAATAGCAAAAGAAAAATTTAATTCATATTTTAATTATTTTTGGTTAAATGCTATTCAATTTATGAAAAAATGGTACTGTTGCAAAGAATACATAAGAACCACTAACCAACTCCTTGGATCACTTACAATTTTTAGTCAATGAAATAAGGATCCGATTACACAGTAAGACTGTTAATCCCGCAATTATAAAGAAATTGATACAGAAATTAATAAGACCTACAAAACAATTGAAGACCTACAAAAAAATAATATAAGTGTTGGGCACTGTTAAGAAATATTTTCGCCGTTTAAAATTTCGTGTAAAAATAGTCAAAAAAGGCTGAAAATAGTTCCTGTCTGTGTTGTGTTGTTATGCAAAACAGATATAATTAGGCTTTAATAAAAAAGTTATGAATAAGAAAAAAACCATTACGGAATTACCAGTTACGAAAGTGGATAAAATATGTATTACCTAATTAATAACCAGTTATGAACAGAGAAAACAAAAACCATTTTCCTAACTGGTTATGAACCATGGTTACAAAAACGACGAATAAATTCCATTTATGTAACTGGTTATCAAGCAGGAAAAAAAATCCATGTTCTTATCTGGTTACTAGAGATCAGTTCGAACGTGAATTAAAGAATAACAAGCCACAAATACTATGAAATGTTCTCTAAGTTATAACTTTATAACTTTAAAACCATTACAAAGTTATAAATATAATATAAGTATGTTCCTTTCCAATGTGTTCAGGAGCCCGTAAATGACAGATATATACGTTAATATACTACTGTTTATGACTAAGTGACTAACTTATACCACTATCGTGTAAGCTAGAGGTACTTCCACGGTTTTCCGGCCAAATTAGTGGCACTACCTCATACTCATTGTTTACTGAGTTTTAATTAGCATGTGTTAAATAATTGGTAACTTTTTAGCTATATATACTCTATTTGGCATTTCTAGTGAATTTTTTGAAATATCCAAACTGTGTTTGTAGTATTTGCTTAGTCTAGCTTCATTTTCCATAATACAAATGTGCCCCATACCTTTGATTGAGTAGACATACCGTTGACTATGAACCTAACCACTATACACGTTTTTCTCTACCCTTTTTACGTGAAAAGATCAAGCTCAAATTTATGTCAAATGCTGAGATTTTCTCTCTCAATTAAAGCAGAGAAGAAAATTATACTTTTAAGTTCATGCAATTAGTAAGAGGCCAGTAAAAAAAAGTCTCGAAAATTACTCAGAGCTCAGCTCGACTCGTATAAACAATTAATGTTCGAGTAATAAATATTTGTAAGAATTTATAAATAGTAAAACCATTTAGGTTTCTTTTTAATAATTTATAATAATAAATTAAATAATAATTAATGTCTGACCAGGGATCACATTGAGTTTGGTAGTGATGGATTCAATAGATTTATAATGTCAGAACCGAAGCTAGATTAAAGGTGTGCTAAATCGAGAATAATTTAAAACAAAGATAATTTAAGCAGAACATGTTTGATTGACTATAAAATGATTGGTATATACATACAAAACCTTAGGTCTAAATGTCACCCCACACATGAGCTACGACAACAAACGGAGTTTCAGAATGTATCGGTCAATAGATTTCCATAGTCAATTTATTTACCAATGAAGGAGGTTAATTCAAATTCACGGAATCATAAAAAAATCCTGTATAGTTAAAAGTAGCGAAGCTGTAGAACAACGAAGAAAAAGTGGGGGGCAAAAGCTATTAATGTTATACAACCACTCAAACTTTGACGCGGCTAGTTTTATTAAAGCACGTGTGAACTGAAATGGCGCCCAAACACAACACAAACACAAGTAAAGTTGGCGCGTGTGCTCCGGTGGGAAGTTTTGCGATTGCACCAGTCGATATACAAACGGCGGGGAATGAAACAGCGCGCAGTTGCGGTGAGTCTTTTCAGGACGAAGTTAGAATACGACACGCTGCTACCCCGGCGCAAGTATAGCGTTAGAAAATTAAATAGATGATGATTTTTCTTAGTTAGTCTTTTCGATTTGAGACGACTGAGCCTCACGCGAGGCTTAAGGGTAGTGCGATTTAGTGGAAATTGTCACATAAGGTATGCTGTGTATATGGCCTCTTACAATGTCGTTCATTCTTGTTTTAGAACTTTGTATTCCTCATAGAAGAAAAGATTTTATTATAAATAGAGGGCCGACGACTCGGGTCGTCTGAAGCTCTCTCCTCTACTCCATACAGCTACAACATTGAAGACTGCATTATGCTATTCTTGACGTCTATTCTTGACGTCTTTTCTTGAAATTTTCTAAAATATTTATTGATCAGAAAATATCGAGGATGGCAGCTAATCTTACTAATATTATGAAAGCGAAAGTTTGTTTGTTTGTTACTCCTTCACGCAAAAACTGCTGAACCGATTTTGATAAAATTTGGCACACACATAGAGAGTAATTTGGATAAACACATAGGATAGGTTTTATTCCGAAAAAATGATCCTATGGAATGCCATGGGATGATTTTCTGTTTTTCACGGGATCGAAATTTACGCGGGTATAACCACGGCGTGTAGCTAGTGCCACAAAAAAAGAAAATGTCGACTAAATTGCTCGGTAGTGGAGGATGGAACATCGATATAGTGATAAAGAAATTTTGAATTTTAGTGCGATTTCCGGTAATGAAATTCAGCTGCAGATATTCGGTATACTCCCCGTATCTCCACGTACCAAAAAATAATTCCTCGAACGACTTGTGTACTAAAAACTTCATATCTGGATGATCGATGGATCCTGGCGCTGGTTATTAACCATCAGAGTCGGTGGACGCACAGCAGCGATCAATCTTCATTTGCAGTGCTCCAACATTATTAGACGCCATTTTGTCGGTGATTTATTCGTTGTTTCATTATTTTGCGATATAATGATAGATCCTGTCTCGTCGGCTCTGGATTTAATAATCTGTGCTCGCTCATATTTCACCTGGCTCCGACTTCATGTTTCGTGATCGGTACGTAATTTGTTAGAGGCTTTTTTATAGCAAGGGACAAGTCGAGTATTTGGAGTTCTTTGGTGACCGCTCAAGCCTATTACCATCCGCATAATATGAAGATGCGTTTTCCTTCCCTTGTCATCGGCATCGGCTATTCACGAACCACATAAAATACGACAACATAGCTAACACTATCCAGGGACACGCGATTAAGCCACAAGCTATATAGGTAAACGAGCTTCTTAGCTCTAGTCGTGCCTATTAATGCAGCTTGTCACTACCTCTTACTGGGCTTACTCATCTAAGATAATTGATCTTAGATATAGAATAGGCGGAATGTTGCGAGAGACACGAGCTGCTCGACTGATTTGGTTGTTTACTATATTAGAACGTGGGTTTTAATGAATTTAGATTGAAGTTATTTATTGAATTATGTAATATATAAATAATTATTGAAGTTTTTTTTGTGTCAAACCTATTGGAAAACGTTCACAAACATATTTAATTTCCGAAAATAAAATTTTAATCTGGTTAACAAATGGGTGAAGGTCGTTCTTTCTTAATATTCTCTACTATTATGTCTATTCTGGTTAGGCGGGAATGAGAGCAATACCTCTGCGTATTTTAATGCGGATATCTGAGAGCGTCGGTAGTCGTGAGTAGTTTTGCTCACCCCACTATAAAAAAAATATGGTACAATATTTTTGATAATTCTAATTCCCTGTTCGGTTGCCGCATGTAAAATAAGTAGAGGTCGTGAATTGGCGGAGTCATCGGAAAATGGCTTGGCTTCATTCGATTTTCCAATCGGGGCTGGAGGAGCGAACAGCACGTATGCGATTTCCATTTCCATTAAACACTACTGGCACGTTTAGAAATGTCTCCCTTCCTCTTTAAATCTATTTTAATATTTTAAAGAGGCAAAAATTTTAACTTAGTTTTTGGTAGGGGTGATCTAAGAAAACACAGATCCAATCATGAAAAAATTTTAGTAACATAAACTACACTTATTCAGGAGTGATATTGGCTATATTTTAGTGTGATTAGAAAAAAATATTTCTGACGCCCAACGGAGTGAGCAAAGTCGAATAGTCTGACCGTAAAATGGTCGCCGCACACTTATCGACTCGGAAACGGATCGTAACCGTATCACTTCGAGCCGGTCAGTATTCTTTGTATGAAACAACGCACATTAATGGGAAACGTAGCGTTATCGTAACGTCTTTGCTTTTCTAGGCGAGGCGTTTACGATCCCTTTACCAGTTGATAAATGTGCGGCGACCATTAATATCCTAAAATACTCTATTTTAATCTAAGCATATAATGGTAATAAAACTAAGTTTGAGCAAGAGGTTTGCTCCTCCAATAAAAGAACTGAAAAGGACAATCTCTGCTATATTAAAAACATATCTGGTACGTGCTAATTAGTTACCGTTGACGGGATGATGATGATGATGATGTGCTGCGTCTAAGATAAATCAGAGGAAAAACACAGCTGTGCCTATAGTGCGGATGGGGGAGAGAGTGGTGGATATTAATATTCCGATTGCATTGGCTGCCATGCAGATGCTTCAAATCCAATTATGGCGAAATATAGTCCTTTGTGGCGGCATTCCGGGTAATTCATTCAATTTCCCGCCAATTTCCAATTATATTGACACACGTGGATTAGTTTTGTTGCGTTGACTCTTTTAATTAGTTTACTCAGCATCGTACCGACTCGCTTCGTTAGTTAAATAACGTTTGATACATAGAGAGTTAAATAATCTGCCTTCTATATGTACGTACTTAAAGTTTGTGAATCCTTATTTGGTTTTAGATATGAATTTTGGAAGTTGTTATAATTAAACAAACTCATAGGTATAGGACTCACATACAAACTACGAAATGTATTATTAAAATACCAATAAATACTCCTAATAAGTAGTGAGTACTTCGACCGTATGTCCTCCCCCTATACTATTTAAAACAGAGCCTTCAATCGAGTAAATGGAAGGACCTGCAGATGTGAGTCTACGCTCGGCCTGTTTCGGGATGACCTGGACCTGTAGCTAGCTCTACGCTTCTGTAGCTTCAGCGTTCTACAGCGGCATTGTAGCACTGCTACGTTGATACGAGCTTACAAAACTCCTAGAGGAAGCTGGCTCAATTGTGCACATTTTTTTTTTTTATGGTATAGGGGGGCAAACGAGCAGTTGTAGCCATTTTCATGACTACCGACGCCCATAGACATCTGCATAGAGACTATACAGATGCGCTGCCCCCCTTTCTCCTCCTACCCCCATGGGCCATGACCCTACATTTGATTGCCGATACTGAAAGTAGCATATTGTGTGCGATGGCTTTAAGTTGTTTAGCGTGAATGGAGCGTGGAGTGCAGATCTCACTGAAGATCTTGGTTTTAGTTATCGAAGGCAGATGCCTCAAATAGAGTGCCTTTGAATGTAAGACAGTTTTTTTCTTTGGTCAATCCGGTGATAGATTTTTTTTATTTTTTTTCATAGTATAGCAGGCATTCAGCAGTTGAGCCTCCTGGTGTTCACCCGTGATCACCAACGCCCACAGACATCCGCAACATCAGAGGTCAAACAGATGCGTTGCTGGCCTTTCAGAGATGAATACATTTTAATCACTTATATTACCTGTAGCAGATTCCTAAAGCCCTCTCATGTCAACAGTAGGGACGCAACAAAGGAGCGGCAAGTCAGCAAAATACCACAGGTAAAATTACACGGCTCGAGGGGGCTTCTGTTTAGAAATCACGTACAGGTGAAACGACGATCATTCCTAAAACTTTTCTATACTGAGTGTTCTCCTGAGACTTCGATGTACTGCCACGTGCTCCAAATACGTTTTCAAAATCATCCACAGCTAGCTCAGATATCAGAATCAATCGGCTTCCAAATTAATTTAATTCCACGGTCTTTACAATGCTTCGCCAAGGTCTGCTTGCCATCTAAGCAGATGTTTATGGGCCTCGGCAGTCAACAAAAGGCCGACAGCTCGCTTACGCTTATATGCTAAGAAGAAATATATTCAGTACGTGTGTTGAACGTGTGCCAGCGGTTTCACCCCATCAAATAACGTATACGCCGGTGTATTTATTTTCACGTCTTTTTTATGGCTTATGAATCCGTTGAGGCGCGAAATAGAAAAGTGTGGAAATATGTGTCGAAGTGACAATTGCGGCGGTGTTTAAAATATGGGGCGATATAACAATTGCGGCGCGGTTTAAAATATGTGGCGATGTGACAATTGCAACGTGGTTAAAATATGTGGCGATGTGACAATTGTGACGTGGTTCAAAATTGTGGCGATGTGACAATTGCGAAGCGGGTTAAAATATGGGGCGATATGACAATTGCGGCGCTGTTTAAAATATGTGGCGATGTGACAATTGTGACGCGGTTCAAAATTGTGGCGATGTGACAATCGCGAAGCGGGTTAAAATATTATTTCACTAGCACTAGCTTTTCTGTATAGAATAATGAGTGTATACTCATGTTATAAAGACGTATAATTTCTAACTTTGTTTGTAGGATGTTATTTTTTTTTATTATAGTACAGAGAGGGGGGGGCCCACACAGAGTAAGATATTGCATATTTTTGTCAATCGATTCGGGTAACCGTCACATTCTAGCTCTCACAATAGTGTGAGAACTGTAGATAACTTTTGTATTTGGTTGATACTGTGCAGCATAGCTTATAAGTCATAACTAGAGACCGGATTATAAGCTCATTACATGAATGCAAATATGAATAAAGAATGCCAGAAATATGCATGAAAACTGGCAGGATATGCAACATGCATATTACGTTTTCGTGCAGAAAATATACATTTTCGAAGAAATAAAGGGTGTTATAATGTTTGATTTTACTTATATTTTCTATAGGTAGACAAGATTATAAATTCTTCATCGTCATTCATCATATTGACCTTTCCACATTATGCGTCTTAGGTTGAAGATCTGTTCATGATGATTTCCATTAAGGCCTTTGTTGGACAAGAACGAAATTACTTACCTTAGAACATAATATTTGACAGAGACATTCATAGCTTGGATTATTGTTCAAAATATATTCTTTCAAGTTTATGTTCCAATCATATTTTTTAGGATCTAGTCAATGCCAAGTGGGGTATCTCCATCAACCACCAAAACACATCCAAATTGCAAATAACAACAATTATAATCTGACCCGTTCATTTAATTACTCATCCCAAAGAAAATTGCATTTCTGCTAAACGAACTGGGCTCGAAAAAAATTGTAAATGTGCCTACAATATGTATCCTAACTAGATTTTAGGAAAAATATGCAAGTGCATATGCAAATATGCAAATGCTCCGTCCGCGCAATTTTCGTAAAAATTTTCCAAGTTTTTGCTTCACATATTAATATATAGATTAACTGATCTTCATCGCTCGAAAAGCCCTCATAGCAATTCGATAAAGCTGTGTTGGTCGACTGTCAACTACTACATAACTTTAAGTCGTAATCCGAGGCATCCAACTTGTAAATCATCAGTAAAGTATAATACTTTTTCAGTAATGAACAAAGATTGATACCATCAGCTGATGATGGTGATAACCAAAATAAAGTGAAATATAAAATATCACATCACAGAGAAATGGACCGTTAAATATAATGGCTCTCAGTTATTGTTCGCTGCAAACCGTACCGCGTGCTCGCTACACAAAAACTAGTTACTAACAAATGCGCTCGCACTAAATCTAATCCTAGCGCCAATGCCGTGGTTAATTTAATTGAACGAACCCTGATGGTCGAAATACAACCTTATACAGAACCACACAGGGTGTATAACAGCATGGCAGTCACGTCTGACTACCTGACAGAGTGAAGTTAAGATTTATTACATGAAGGTGATTTTGAGAGTAGCGTTGTGTAGGCGTGGACTTTATGACGGGGGGATAAGGTTTATATCGACAGGTGATAATTAGCGGAGGTGATGGAGCGGCCCTGAGCGGCAGTGGGCGCTGTGACGACGGACTGATAACTGATAGCTGCTCGATAGAGCGGCGATGATATTGTGTGTTGGGTTGTGGCTAGGGAAACGTTACCTTCATTAGCTTTATTTCATTACTTTCAGTCCTGACAGAAACCATGCTGATGATTATCACGAACATACATTTAACAAGATTTTTTGCTAAGAAGTAAAGTAAAGTAAACTAAGAAGAACAGTCGGTATAATCACGTACAAATGTCGAGTTAAAAATAACCTTACCAGCGGTGCCGTATTAATTAGCTTTACTAATTGCACGAGAAAGTTAGTATCGAATCAGTTCTTTATTCTCCGCCTCCGAGTGGAACAATTTAATTGCCTGTGCTGGACACCTCTCCTGCCCTCCCTCCTCCACGCGAGGCACTTCTTTAGATAATTGAATTCACATAGAACAACAACATAGAACACAGCGTTTACATTGTTATTGCTTTTTATTTTTACACAATTATTCAACGTTTTGTAGATAAGTCGTCCAGGCGGATGAGTTGAAAAAGCAGATCTGCAATGACAACTGCTAATCTAATTAAGGTAAAGTAAATGTAGTAATTTAAATCACCACAACCGAACTGCACATTCTACCACAAGTGAGGAATGGGCTAAATTTCGTCACACGTGTATGGCTAACACGCCCAAAGGGGACCCTTTGGGAAGCCCACACATGGGAAAGAATGCAGTACGTTTATACTTCATTACACCTTTTATTATTTTGTACTTAAGATAAGATTAAAACATTTGTGTCTGTCTATTTTTCCCCCGCTTTAAAAGGACAGAAATTAAAAAATTCAGCTTGGGTTGAAGCAGAACACTCATAATTTATGTGAAAGTAAGTTTATTTTTAAGTTTTGTACGAGGGACGTGTTTGTTTGCTGTAATGTATGGATTTGCAAAACCAATTTAAATTTTAACAAAACGTTCGTATAAACATGTACATACCTAATTGTACAATTGTACCCGAATCTAAATGAAGACGATTTATTAAAGTAGAACAACCTGGAGGCCGGGCGGGTAAATCGCGTATGATGTGGCAAATTATTAATTCCATTAGTGGACCGCAATCACGGCCCAGCGGCGGACGGCGGAGCTGCCCTAACGAACGCCGCTCCCTGACCGTTCATTTCACATTCCGCACCGATCCACCATTACTCGGCTAAATTAAGAGAACATTCGGCCACACGTGAATAATTCCCTCGTGTTTTTAGGGTTGCCCTCTCATTAACAATCCAATTTGTGTTTTTTTCAGAGGCTTACGAGCGAGCGTTGTAGATCATTAACGGCGGACGTAAACTCAAATACCGAACTCTAATTAAACGTCGACATTCGACAGGGTTCAATTCAGAACATAACACTAATGACATTGCTTCAGACCGGAACTCATGTACAGCGACAAACCCTTGATACTTACAAAGGTGACGTCGCAAACAGCCGCCATGACACAAGGGGGCATATTTTCTATTTTTGGCAGTAGGTAAAGGCATATTACAAATATTAGATTCAGAAGTTATGAATGTGTTTGAAAATATACTTACGAAATACAGATAATATAATATAGAGGAAGTGTAGCGTTCGTTTGTGAATCTGCATCATGTTTGTAGTTTCGTACAAAGACTTCCGAATAAAAATACAAAGAAAATACTGATATGTAAAGTAGACGAGATGCCATTTTCTTTTTACCCCTTCATTATGATAGTAAGATTTAGATAAGATGGAATGAAGGTATTTTGCGAATGTTATTTTGGTTGAATGGTATTTTCCGTAAGTATGCTAGTGTCTCCTGTGGTGCGTGAGATCTTCGGTGGCCACTTGAAAAGAAGCTAAACATTCACCGCTTAGGTACCTATCTTAAATAAACATCATATGCAATTATGAATGAATTGTAAAGCAATAGGTATTAAAATTATGATTAATAATTTCAACTGATTCAAAACAAGTTATATTTGGGTACCTATTGGAGAATATTAGTGTGATTGTGTCTTTAAGGCGATTCATGTGGACTTGAGATTGACGTAACTGCCCGTCCTAGTGTTGGTCGCATCAATAATACATAGATTTTCATTCTTCGTGTTATCATCTGTCATAAAACTTCACTTGAGGTATGAATGCTTTATTCATAAAAGGAAATTGCTTTGTGATAGCGCCCCCTATGTTTATTATCATACATACAGCGGCATTTACCTTAATATGTATGTGATTCACTTATCATAATATCGGCTTTAATATCAAAGTAAACGTGCCCCAGGTATATGGAGAAAAAATTACTTTGAGTGTATTAATTACTTCTATAACCATCACCGAACAGATGGTGAAGGTTCGTCATCTGTTCGGTGATGGTTTTTTTAGGTACTAGCTGTGCACCGCGATTTCACCCGCGATTAATTTTTGAGAAATCCATATAAACTTTAACACCCTATTTCACCCCCTTAGGGGTTGAATTTCTAAAAATCCTTTCTTAGCGTAATGCCTACGTCATAACATCTACCTGCATGCCAAATGCGCTGTGTGGGCTGTGCGTTGATAGATCACTATGTCAGTCAGTTTTTGTTGACTACCGACGTTCACAGACTTCCGCATAATTATTATTATTCATTCAGATGTGTTGCGACTTTCTCCCTTACAATAGATCACCGGAAACATACAAACTACATGAAACGTGTCATTTTACCTGTTTTTTTGCACCCGTTTCATGTGAGGGAGAATTCACACCGGTCGCGACGGCCTGAATCAGATCAGATAATATAGCATGACACTAACTACCTCTTACTTTACGTACGCTGTCTCACGGTAATAACAAACGTACTTAATATGTTTCTAGTGCGATTGTATGATTTGAAGAGCGTGGGTGATGATTATTTTAATGAATTTTATTTCCAACCTTTTTATCTGTTACAAATAAATGAGTTACATTGGTCAAAGCATTTGTGTAGCTGGCTTCTAGAAGTTTCTGCAGTAATAATAAGGGTTGTTGGAGCAGACCGCTGTCAATCCCGAACAAATTGTAACTAATTAGTCTCAGATGGAAATTAAATTGCTTTTTAAATGAGAGAAAGGTTACATGTAGTGTATAACACGAACTAGTGTATTTCTCTGGAGATGCATGCGCTCTTTGTAAAGTACACGTCATGAAGCTATTACAATCATGATCATTAATGTATTAAATGAAAATCTTTTGTTACGGTTATCTGAGCTCGAACAAAGAGTTTGAAACAGCTCAATAAATTTTATAAATGTTCATATTAGCTCGGTTTTTATTTCTTCATTTATACCCCATTGTTCCCACAACAGCAAAGCTGAAACTAACGCGAGTAGGTTCGTGAAGCGTAGCTAGTATATATTTAAATACAAATATTATATAAACTAACTATACCTACATGATAAAATTCAATAGGGGTTTAGTCCGTACATTAAACATTACAGGCGCGTATTCAGTCCGCGTAATTAAAAAATCAAACAAGTATGTGTGCCACATGAAGCACGAAAAAGGTAAATAATATCGGCTGACCGAAAAAT
This sequence comes from Calycopis cecrops, assembly GCA_001625245.1. Taxonomy (NCBI): domain Eukaryota; kingdom Metazoa; phylum Arthropoda; class Insecta; order Lepidoptera; family Lycaenidae; genus Calycopis; species Calycopis cecrops. The sequence continues at coordinate 32,216 of LUGF01013138.1, forward strand.
TTTGTTTCACAAAAAAAAAATGTGTGTTGGCTGATTTGCGCTAAACATGTTACGCGCCCCTTTTTCCCCCGATCGGTGTTTACATTTCGTCCGAAATTAACAATCAGGCTCAATTCAGGATTTTTAGGTGAAGTTCCCAGGGGCTATCTACTGCATCAAATTTCGTGCAATATCTTTCGTGATGCACAATTTTTAGAATAAATAAATAAATAAATAAATTCTTTATTTTCTCTCTTAAACTAGGATGTACATGGATAACTTAGTTATGATAGTGTATGCTTAAATTTTAAATATATTTTTTTAATACTTTTATCCTAGTAAGAGACTGGGGTCCATACTAGGTCCAAGACCTGTGTCACAGATCCCCAGGCTCTCACCCTCTCACCCATTAAAGATGGAAGATAAAAACTTTTAGAGTTACAATATTTTATGATAATAAATAATATATGACAAATAATAAGAATTGCATCTATTATGCATAAAGATTTCCCCTTCCTTCCTCTTTCCCACCTTCATGAGACCGGAAACTCACTGCACGAAACGCGACAGAAGCACTTTACGCCGGTGTCATATGAGCGAGAGGGACCCCTGGGCGCGCCAGCCCAATTGGGATGCAATACAGCAGGGCACACCGCTTATATATTTTCATACATACAAGGACATACGCAACATTTCATGAGAAGTGATAGAGCCGCTTATAAGGATATACTTCTCAGAAACTGTTAACCTTTTATCATGAAAATTTCTGTGTATATCAAAAACACTGTAATGCGAGATTTTACCTGCGTACTTTAAATCTCAGATGGTTTTGAAAAGGCGATGAAATATACTTTTTATCACATCTATCCGAATAGATGTAGCAGATAAAAAGGAGGAAAACAACACAGAGATAGGATTACTTTGTTGTTCGCTCCGTTTTTTCGCTTTGAGGTACGAAATTTTTAAAAAAACAGGAAATGTTTTTGGCCTCCGTTAATGTTTACACAAATTTGAATATTGCATGTTAGTGTATAATAAGTAATCATGTACTGAGAATGAATAATATTATATTGATAATTATTAATATAGATTAATAATGTGGTATAAAAAGAAAAAAAAGAAAAACAGAAAAACAAAAATGTTTTATCGGACTCTACTAATAAATGGGAAAATGCAAAATGTTCTTTTTGTATTGTAATAAAATATTATTGTTTCTAAATGTGTACGGAAATAAATAAACTCATTTCTTATTGATAATTTGTACTACTTATTTTTCCATAAAGATGATAAAAGTAAAGTGTTCATGTCGGGAACAATGCTATTTTTAAGCTCCAGTGAAGTATTATGATTCATTACTGCGTTCAGGAGAATCGTTCACCCGAGAATCCTTCGCTCTGCTCTGGATGAAAAAACATCTCTTAGTTCTTTGCTCACTATGAAAACAACCTGCCGTTACCTCCCAGATGTACCAAATATACACATAAAATTTTATAACATTGGACCAAGCCGTTTAGAAAAAATAAAATTGTAAACTTAAATTATTAAGAAAGTTTAACTGTTAAGTTTATTTAATGGCTAAACACATCGTAACAAGAACCGGCGTTAAGTTTTGTAGCAGACTTAAGGATAAAATCTTTTAGTTTGTGATGTTTTCTAATCACACAATGTTATTTTCATAAAATAACAAATTCTATTGTCCTATAGGAAGTATGTAACTACAACGCAAGCCGGCGCTGGCAAGTAGCCACTCTAACTAGTTGCCATCAAATATGTTGACGCATATAGAACAATTCATATATGGTAATATAAAACATGTAAGTCTGTAGAGCTGACGAAGCGTGTTTCTGATAATAACGTTACACGAAGATAAGCCAGTGTCACGCCAAAGTGATCGTCACGACACGTTATCTCATGTACCCTTCTAGCCCAAACAAATGACAGTTCAAAATACATTAAGCGTAAAAGTCAAAGTTAATTTCACCTCGATTATGAATCACCGATAAAACTTTTACAATCACCGTGCCTATAAAAGGCGTCCAATTTTTACGGGCCTCCGTAAAAATATGATTCGTTAATCTTTTACCGGACGACCACGGCCACCCGGCGATGCCTGACGCTGTGGGAAACAGCCCCCCCCCTTTTCCACTTGATGATTGCGAAGTAAAATCTCCACAGAATTACTTACTTTTATCGCTGTCTAATTTTATCAGAGTTTCAACGGTCGGTGGTTTTTCCGCTACATTTAATGGCCAGCGTATTGTTTCCAGTCGTCGCATTGAAACAGCGTTACTCGTATTGAGTCTCTGTATTGGCGATTTTGCTTCCACTTAATGTTGAGACATATTTAATTCAGAGTAAGAATATAAGTTTTTTTTTTATGGTAAAGGGGGGCAACGAGAAGTCGGAGCCATTTTCATGACTACCGACGCCCACAGACAACCGCATAGAGACTATACAAATGCGCTGCCCTCCTTTCTCCTCCCACATCCATGGGCCATAAGTGCTTGGGAACAAAGTATTTTATATTATTCCTAAATACGAGCAGTCAAGGGTAGTTGCAGACCGAACAGTGACCACTCCTAAAAAGGTTTGCACAGCTAGCGTTAAGCGCATCCTTTATTTTCCTTTACCTTTTTTATACCAACTATACATATAATAAAATCGTAGGAAAGTCATCTAAGTATCAGTACTTAGGTACACACATATAGAAATTGCTAGCTGCGCTCCGCGGTTTCATCCGCGTAAGTTTCGACCCCGTGGAAATATCAAGATGAAAAATTGATGATGGTCGATTCTCAGACCTACCCGATATGTACACAAAATTTCATGAGAATCGGTCGAGCCGTGGCGGAGGAGTGTGGTTACTAAAATTTATCACACGAGAATACTACTAATATTATAAATACGAAAGTTTGCATGTTTGTTTGTTGGTTTATTTGTTACTCCTTCAAGCAAACCTGAACTTATTTGCATTAAATTTGGCACACACATAAAGGTTAACTTGGATTAACACAATAGTTTTTATAACGAACAATGTTCCTATGGGATACCGTGGGATGATTTTCTATTTTCCACGGGATCGAAATTTACGCGGGTAAAACCGCGGGGCGCAGCTAGTTTTATATAATAAATGGAGATAGTTATATATAGAGTCAAATTGGATTTTACAAACTGTGCAAATCTGTGGTTTCTAAGTTATGAGTCTCGCTATGCCTCGGGATACGGTTAGCTGCGACGACTCTGTGGAC
>LUGF01013138.1:56095-68454 GCA_001625245.1 Calycopis cecrops
CCCCCCCGGCTCAGAACTTAGATACGCTCATGGATCTGCCACCCAATATCTTTACGGTGTTCAAATTACGATATGAAATGATGCAGAATTATATGATTATATGAGTGTGATGTAATGGTTGGTTGTGGTTGTCAAAATCGGCTACTGTAATATTATCACTGCAAATCAAAGAAGACAACTCATAGGCAGCACGTATTGTAAAACTTACTCTTGCTTCAGCTGCAGTTGGTACAGGGTTTCGCTCACAGCGCGTTGTGACGCCCCGCACAACCTCTCACATTTATGCGCAACAAACGGTTGTTGACCTTTGACACTGAAATTTAATATGCACATATTGTTAGTCATATAAATGGACCTGAAAAAACTCATAGCAGTCTAGCATTGTAGTTATGTTATTGTCCCTGCAGACGGGGCCATAAATCATTATCAGGTTAGGGTTGTGCGTTAGCGGTACGAGCGCAAGGCCATTATCGATAAAACCTTATGAGTTAACAAAAAGACGTCTATAAAAAAAAATCATGTCCTAAGGAGTATAACTTTTATTTATTTAGTGTAGTATTATGGTCGTCGCACACTTAACAACTCGGAAAGGGATCGTAAACGCCTCGCCTAGAAAAGCGAAGACGATACGATTACGTTACGTTTCCTATTAGTGTGCGTTGTAGTATGAAGTTTCATACAAAGAATACTGACCGGCTTGAGGTGATACGGTCACGATCCCTTTTCGAGTTGATAAGTGTGCTGCGACCATTATGGTCATCACACACTTATCAACTCGGAAAGGGAACATAAACGTATCGAACTAACGTACTAACGGGAAACGCAACGTAATCGCCTCGCCTCGAAATGCGAAGGCAATACGTTTACGTTCCCTTTTCGAGTTAATAACGTTAATAATATGCAGTGACCATTATAGCAATGAAATAGTACGCACCTGCACTCGCACGTAATACGGTCCGACGCGTGTCGCGCGCCGCGCAAATCACCCTCGAGCGTGAGTACGCGCTCCTCGCCGCGCACCACCTGCGAGCGCCACTGATCGTTCTGCTCCAACAGTTTCTGCAGCTCGCTTCGCATCGCGCAGTTCTGTATCTTACAAATAATATTTATATATAGAATACTATGTATTGCCCGCGGCTATACTCGCGTGGTTTGTCGCGATACAAAGGAGCCGATGGCACTCTTCAGTCCTTCAACTAAATCCATACTAAATATCACATCGATCCGTTGATCCGATTAGATGTGAAAGAAATACAAAGAATCAAATAAACAAACACACTTTCGTATTTATAATATAAATAATGGATATGGATGGTCACACCGATGGAACTACGCCTACGTCTAGTGGGCGGAGTCACATTCTGCGTGCTGTACACGCTTAAGACGCTTTAAACGCTTAAGACGCTGCCGTCTATGCCGCAGCCTTAATATCTGCATAATGAATTGAATCACACTGATGCAACTAAGCATACTTCTTTTATATTGTTGAATAATTAACAAAAAGTCGGAGCCATTTTCTGGACTCCCGACACCCATAGACATCCGCATACAGATTATGCAAATGCGTTGCCCTCCTTCCTCCTTCCCCTCTATGGCCACCAGCTACATGTTATTATTGGCTACCTAAACAGGACAGCATAGCTGTCACGATACGCCAATATCGTGTAAGCGACAGGTACCTCCCCGGATGCACTGACTTAATTCGGCTGCATGCATGCAGCATGACACTACCCTCTTAGTATTAATCAATTTTATGTCTCAATTAATTCACGCAATATGTATAATAGCATGTATGGGTATAATAATAAAGGTATTTCTGGGGATTGCTCAGTTTTAGTCTCTACGGTGTGGGGTGCAAAGATGTCCGTGTCTGACCCTGATGGCGTATGCAGTACGAGAAACTTGATACCACATACATCTACACAAAGCTACTTGCTAAGAACTTGTAACGGAAACAATTTGTTCCCCACAAAAACTATAAAAAAAATTGTGATCACCTCTAACGCCACCTTCTCCATCTTCTTCATCTGCTCTCTTAGGTCTTTCGAGATCTCCTCGTGACGCTGACGGCAGTCTTCTGCCCTCTTCAATTGAGCATCCTTTTCCTTTAGAACCCCTGCAAGTATTATTTTCCATGAATTTACCACTGCAGGTATCCGATTCCGATTCCTCAGCCTATAAACGTCATCATTATCAGCAGGAGGACGGCCACTGCTGGGTTTGGGCCTTCACTTGCGTGCAATCTCCTTAACCAAGTCGTCAGTCCATGGGATTAGGGTCAACTCACACCAAAAGCGCGGCGAAGGGCAGCGAAGCGGAGCGCAGTTTATGTGTCATATGAATTTCAACTTTATTTTCATTACTATAGTACTTATTATCGAATTCTCGCGACTTCTGGAGCATGCCAGCGACTTCTCGAGCAGTCGCGGGAATGCGCGCGTCTCGTTTGAGTTTCTCGTGCGATAATAAGTATTATAGTAATTATTATAAAGTTGAAATTCATATGACACATAAACTGCGCTCCGCTTCGCTGCCCTTCGCCGCGCTTTTGGTGTGAGTTGACCCTTAGAGTCCGTCCAATACCACTCGATAACCTTTATTACCCAGCGGTTATCGCTTCTGCGAGCAATGTGGCCTGCCCATTGCAACTTGAATTGCTGACTCTCAGAGCTATGTCGGTAGTACCTGGTTCTTATATCTCGCAGAATAATACAAAGCATAGCTCTGTCCATGACACGCTTAATGACTCGAAGTTTATTTTAGAGCCTAGCTTGATATTGGCCTATAATTGGCCGCTAAATATTGGCCTAATGTTGGCTAAATTTATCTATGGATAATTCTGACAATTATTTTAGCTTTAGTCCAGAAAGGCCAACAACAACCAACTTCGAAACAAGTCATTGCTGACCTGTTCAAAAGACTTTCTTACATTTACTTTTTTTTTAATATTTGTTTCGCCTTGATAGATTAGGTACATAGGTTCCTAATTTTACAGTTACTTTAGTTTATTTTTATAGTTTCAATTGTAGGTATAGATTTGATAAGTTGTCCTTAATCACCTTTGACAGTAATTTCTTAATAATAAAGTGCTCGTCCTTGAATACACATAATATCATGAGTTGGTGATTTATTGACCGTCTGGAATCCACAGCTTTATGTAGCTACCATATTTCTTATTTTGAAGTGATATCTTCGCCGCGGTACAAGAAGGAAAAACATTATGCACAATAATATATGTCTATGTATATTTTTGAAATCTGTCTGTTCGTCAAAAAATACTTACACTTGTTCTCTCAAAATAAAGATAATTACACACAACCTCGCAATTTAAGAAATAAAAATAAACTTGCTATACCTACATCAAACCTATCTATATATATATATATTCCTTTCTGGACCACATGCAATGTGCGTTAAAATATATAATAAAATACCACAACATCTGAAAAACATAACCAGTCTCAACATATTTAAAAGTCAATTAAAAAAATATATGTCTAAAAAATGTTATTATAATTTAAAAGATTTTTTTGAGGACAGTACCAACTAAAGTTAGACGGATATGTCTTGTAATAAATATTAAAATTGTAATATTAAGTTGCTGCGCCCTAACAGGGTATCATGTATGGACACATAAAATGTTACCTACCACCTTTGTACTCATGATTGCAATAAAGCGAATATGGGCAAACTGCGCTACATCATGCACGTGTGTGTTACTAAATACTGGTCATTGTTATAAGTCTTTTCATAAATCGATAAACTACTTGTTTTTCGTCCGTATTTAATCGGAGCATAGTGACTACCGACACCTATAAACATCTGCACAGATATTGAACAGATGTGTTGCCCTCCTCCTCCTGTGCCGTGTGTAAGTGGCTCAGAGAAAGAGGGCAACCCATCTGTATTCATGAAAATGGCTTTGGTATTTAGACAGCTGTAGACCCTTATTTAAGAAATTAAAATTACTACCACTAACTTGCATGTATATAAGAGAAATTTGTATTTTCGTTTCGTTGTAATTGAACCCAGAGCACTTTAAATTAAAATCCGATGAGGGGCGGAAAAATAATAGTTACAAAAACAAACTTTACCGTCCTTGGTGTCATTTAAATATATATAAAAAGAATGCCTGCATACAGGCTATTGACATTTATAGCCATTTGCCTGATAAATTTAAAGATCTACCGTTTAATAAATTTAAAAATGATTTTACATCATGGCTTAAAGAAAATTGTTTTTATAACTTAAATGAATTTATGGTACAAAATTATAATATTTAGAATTAGTAGGGAAATTATTTAACTACTATTTGACTACAGTTTTAAATTACAGTTTAATTATTATAATTATGTTAAATATAGAAGATAATTAGATATTAATAGGTGCTAAATAATTATTATATTGATTCTATTCTGACATCTCATTTCCTTGTTTTTATTATTTATGAATTATTCAGATATAATGATGACAATTTTTGTATAACATGATAATTTTAATAGTATTAATAATAAAGTCTAATATTAAATAATCAATCAAAACGTAACATGAAGAATAAAAATTAATGTAACAATAAAATTTTATGTACAATTAGATTGAGTATATAAAAGTGTAATAAATATTTGCATGCTAATATAGTAGAATATGTTGGAAACTCATAATATGTAAAACTCCTATTTTGTATGTACCCATATTCGAGCAAATAAAAATTTCTTTCTTTCTTTCTTTCTTGGATTGCTCGTTTGCCCTCTTATACTATATAAAATAGAAGATCAAATACCTTGCAACTGCTGGACCCTGCTCATGAGCGCATCGCACACAGGGTGCGTGTCCTCGGTGACCTTCGTCTCTAGCCGCTGACTCAGCGTCCTCAACTGAAACGGTACAACGTACAACAAACGTACAAACGTCACAAATCTTTATAGTTTATACCAGTCTTTCCCAAAGTGGGCGATAACGCCCCCTTGTGGGCACTAGATGCTCTGAGGGGGGCGGTAAGGGGCCAGAAATGACATAATTGTCTTTGAATATCTAGGTGTAATAACTAATAAGGGGGCGATAGGAAGTAACTGATTTTCATAGTGGGCGTTAGACGAAAAAGTTGGGGCACCTGTGGTTTATACAATATATCCACTGTAATAATTATATTTTTATATATCTGTGTACTGTACGCTACGTTTGTCACCCCTCTTAAGTTCGGTTAGGATAGACAATGGATGTATGTAGGTATGTATGAGTCTTAGATCATTTAGTAGTGGATGAGTCATGCAAAAATGTAACAAAATTTGCTGCCGCTTTTGCTGCGGGGCAGGGTACTACTACATCGAAATAAATCACACATCTACTAAAATATTTTGTGTTGTTACATATTAACACTAACATGAAAGTGCACATTAGTAGTTTATAAAACTACACACCCTATACAGGGTTAGTTTTTGGTCACCGGCCATATTTAAAAATAAGTGTGATTTAATTTTATCGTCTTATTTGTGATATTTTGTTACATAAACATCGATTTGAAACGGTCCGTAAATATACCTACGCACATTAGCACCCGAAGAGTGTGTTGACCTCAACAGCTGATTGTGTTTCGTATCCACTGCGGGCGGCCGCCGCTACGCGCGGCGGCAATGATCGTTTATGTTACCTACCCGTGTTACCCACACGGTATTTATTTTCGTACTGCACAAAAATATTTTTATATTATTTTTCTTATTTGTTTTATTTCATAAATCGAATGTGTTATCAATTCTGAACCAAATCTGAAAATTTGGACGGTGACCATAAACTAACTCTGTATAGTATATACTGCGAGAGGCAATAAATGAAACCACATATTTAGTGTATCATTTCCAAGGTACACAATAAAAATTAGATCTATCGTAGCAATAGTTCAACCACAGTAATTTTATAAAGTTTTTTTCTCACTTAGTACACGCTGTATTACGTCAGCTGACTGCCGGCCAGCCGACGGGGTCATTACCCCGTGTAAGGTTGCCGCCGTGATTGTTTACGTCAAAGGCTGTTTACGTTTTTTTTTTAATTATTAAGCTATTTATTTTGTTTGAAAAAAGTGTTTTCATATAGTTCGCGTATTTTTTTATAGTTTCGGATTAATAGTAGGAACTTATAGTATACGTAGTTTTATTTAGTGCCTCTCGCTCTTATCAACCTTGTATATCTGAAAAAGTTGTATGTTGAATAATAGGCCAATACAAACAAATGATTGTGAAAAGATTATGATCCTGAACAGACAGGTAGTTTGTGTCTACACATACCTCTTCATCTCTATCTTTTATCTGGTTCTCGTACGTCTTACACAGGTTGTGTTTTTCTCCTATACTTTTCTCTAAGTCATGCACTTGATAACGCAAATAGCACAATTCAGTCTGTAAAAACGTCATAAAATATTAGAACGGCTTAAGAGCATATATAATATAATTTGTAGCATGTCATTAGCAAGAGATAATGACATGCTACAGATTCTTTTTTTTTTTTTCTTTTTTATGGTATAGGTGGGCAAACGAGCAGTTGTAGCCATTTTCATGACTACCGACGCCCATAGACATCTGCATAGAGACTATACAGATGCGCTGCCCCCCTTTCTCCTCCCACCTCCATGGGCCACCGGCTACTTACACACCGCACGAAACGCGACAGCACAGCCGTCACTTCACGCCGGTCTCGTGTAAGCGAGAGGTACCTCCCCGGTCGTGCCGGCCCAATTCGGCTGCATGCAAGCATGCAGCGTGGCACTACCTCTTACTAAAAATTCGTAAGCTTTGTGAGTTTCCGGTGGCTCATTAGAAGGTACGAGAGGAAGACGTCTGCAGAGCGATTACGGATGTTTATACTATACTAGCTGTACCCTGCGTGCGTTGCTACGCGCGGCCATCTGTAGAAAATCGGTCGTACCAACTCGGAAACCTTCGTGGGCGCATGCACAACAACTTTGCTAAAGATCATCTCATGAACAAATCTATACAGGGTGATTCACGTTAAAGTGCAACCCCGAAACTGGGTGAAATTAGACCGAAAACTATCGCCCAAAATGGGTCTAAAAAACTTCTAAAAAAAACAAATTTTTTTATCCGCCACTAAACATTTGTTTCCCGAATTTTGACCTCTATGTACAAATAAATTTATTCCTCTCAAACTAGCTGGCCGATTTTGATGAAATAAACGACAGATCGGTGCCAGGTATTTAGCGATGAGGAAAAAATAAAAAAGACAACAAAAATGGCACCGGTATAACAATGGAATAAAAAAAGGGTCTCTACCTGGATTTGCCCATTTTGAGTACTGAACTTTAAAAATTCGTAACTCTTGTATTTTTAGTAGGGGTTTATTTCATAGAAATTTGAGTTGATTTAAAAAACAGTGAAAAAAAGTAATTTTGTTCACAAGTATTTAAAAAAATGAACTATTTAAAGCCATTTTGGTTACCTCTTTTTTATTTTGTCCTCATTGCTAAATACCTGGCACCGATCTGTCGTTTATTTCATCAAAATCGGCCAGCTAGTCTGGGAGAAATAAATTTATTTGTACATAGAGGTCAAAATTCGGGAAACAAATGTTTAGTGGCGGATAAAAAAATTAGTTTTTTTTAGAAGTTTTTTAGACCCATTTTGGGCGATAGTTTCCGGTCTAATTTCACCCAGTTTCGGGGTTGCACTTTAACGTGAATATCCCTGTATATAACGATTCTATAAAGAACATACAGACAAACAATATAAAGATTAAAGGCGTCGGTGGTAATCAAGACAAATACAACAAAATATCAAGTCTTGTCTGTTTAATACAGTATGTTTATGTTAAAATGGTTTCATCAACTTACTTTTAAGTTGCTGTTCGTCTTTTTCAGCGCCGTGATCTCATCGGCCAGGCCGCATGTGCACTCGCACTGCACAGAATAATCAACAGAATTATTTCGACATGTCTGTTGGGTTCCGCTCACAAAATCTATTTAGAAGTTTATTGACAAGTGTAGGGGCCATGTAAGAGTGTGGCAAACCACAGTATCAACGATTTTGTGAGGTAATGGTTATGTGTTCGATGAATGCGATCAAACAAAAAAAGGAATATCTCAACTAGTTCATACGCAGGTTATATATTTAATATCTCAAAATATCTTCAGCCTGTAAATAGCGTAGGTCCAAGCGGGTCACTCAGTTGGGCTACGACTTTTTTAATTGATTGTAGGTACCATTGTTTTGTGACTGCCTGACTGTGGGTTCGAATCCTGGATCGGACCAAAAAAAAGTGTTAATGGCATTTTTCAATTTCAGTCCGAAGTCAGGAAGTTGGCGGTGTTGCACCCCGCGCCTAAGAGAGCACGTTAAGCCGTCAGTCATGCGCCTGATTTCTCACCGGTCATGTCGGACTGCCGTCCCATCGGAATATGAGAGTGAGGGAACAGAGAGTGCACTTGTGTTTGCGTGCCCACTAGTGCACTATAATATATCCTGCACAGATAGCTCGTCTATTAGACGGCCGCCGTAGCCGAAATCGGCTAGGAGGACTATATTGTTTTGTGGAGATGATTAACAAACAATACGAAGTCATATGTCTTGAGGCTGTGGTACATATCACACAGCATTACTTGCGAGTGGTGTTAGAAGGGAAATATATACCAACGATAGTCCGTTCCATTAGCTTGGTAATTGCGAGCATTTCTACCACTAAACTCACACTATAAATAGCGATATATCGCGTCCCATCGTAAAAGTATGCGACATAAATATCGCTAGGGTATCGGAATGCAAGTCAAGTTCAGTCTAAAGCCATTGTAGGGGTATAAAAATGTATTATGATACGCTAACGATGTTCCGTTTAGCGACAGTATGTAGGAAAAGCGACAATTATCGTTTTGGAATCGTGGTTTTTGGTAGAGATAGCGCGAGTCGTGTCAACGCTCTGTATTGCCATGCTAACGCAAAGGTACGTGTACGTACTGTGAGCAACTCCTGCAGCCGCAACAACTGGTCGGCCACGTGTCGCAGGCCGATGGTGAGCTCCTTCCCCGCACCCCCCGCGCCCGCGTCCCACATCCCCTGTCCCAGAAATGACGCAACGCTCTTACTTCATAGACATTTAATCACGTGCACAAACAATTGTATCACAAAATTGTTATGAGAAAACCTTTACATTATAAATTTTCATTAGTATTATCACAGTGTTTTTATATTTTATACATAAAATTACATGCATATTACTTAAAAACTATGTTTTATTTACTCGAGTGTTTTAGAGAAGTTAGATGCTTATTAGAAATCATATTTTTACAACACATTCTATTAGTTATATTACAAAATCTTTTTTACATTAAATTTATAGTAGGTGGGATGCTATTTACATGAACCAGGAAGAATCGGCCCGAAAACTATAATTAGAGACCTACTCTTATCGCAGTTTTGGGGCCGAGTCATATCCTGACAGTATAAAAGTACCGAGTCGTTGTTAGAGCTGCAGATAAAGCTCGTGATCTCCGACTTCAAGCGTTTAACCTCTTCGGCTAAGTCCTGGAACAATCGTATTGTAGCGTAAAATTATTTTTATTCTAAATGTATAATAATATCGTAAAAATAATGCATAGTAATATTAATATCATACAAAAAAAATAAAATTGAATTGTAGTTTCTATCAATGATTATTTAGGCTTAAATTTTTTATAATTAAACAATATTTTACCCGAACAATAAGCAAATGAAAAAAGACATTATAACAATAGGACGCCGACATGCCGGAATGTAAGTCATAGGGACTTGCAATGGAAGTGAAAACTAAAAAATATTAAGACGTATCAATGGCCTGTATTTAGTAGCACACGTAGCGCCTTCAAGTGGCTCTAAGCGTTGGCACAGCTTCACTATCCTGTGCTACGTGTGCACAGGAAAGCGTGTTGTATAACGACGCCGATATATATTGTATGTTTTATTTGGAAATATACAACTACTAGCTTCTGCTGGAATGTGAGTGGATTTCGGACTTCAGAAATGATTTAAAATTTTTACCTATTATGTTATTCTGTTATGAAAGCTATATTACTGTAAAGTTTCATGAAAATCCGTTCAGTAGTTTTTGTGCGAAAGAGTAACAAACATCCTTTCAAACTTTCGCATTTATAACATTAGTTGGATGCAAATGAACAAGAGTGAGCTGAATCTGAATTGGTGACTACCGAGGACATGACGGCTATGATTGCCCTCCTTTTTGCCCAATGGACCCCCGGCCTGTCACAAAACTCACGAAACTCAACAACACAGCCATCAAAATCAATTTCACACACACACAGGCAAAACTATAGCACTGCCTCTTACAACACACACCCTCGTACCTGATAGCGCTCCAGCTCCCTCTTGTGCGACTGCAGTGCTCGTTGCAGCCGGCAGATCTTATCCGCCTTCGCCCTGTCTCTCTTAAGCAGATCCAGTTGTGACTTCTTCAGCAAGTCTATCATCTCCTCTTGCTTCGCCGCCTGGTATTCGATTAGTAGTTTTTAGTGAATAAGCACTAAGTACAAGTGAGCACACAAACAATTTTCGACTAACTAATCGATGCTCGACCCTTCTAACACAATGTTGATAAAAGCGAGAGGCATTAAATAAAACCACATAACATTTAGTGAATAATTTCCAGGTTACACAAAAATCAGAACAATCGGAGCAATCGTTTAGCTACAGGAATTTTTTATAGTTTTTTCTCATTTCGTACACGCTGTATAGTCAGCTCATCGCAAGTCCGATCGTCTATTTTTCGGCATTCACTCTGTGCGCAGTTGCCACTCGCTGTAGCCGCCGGTACAAAACATTATTACATTTTTTTGCTATTTAACTTCTTTGAAAAAAATATTTTCGTATTCTAATCGTAAACTTTTTTTATAGTTTCGGATTAACTTTAGGCACTTTTGTATACGTAGTTTCATTTAACGCCTCTTGGTTTTATCAGCCTTGTATAAAACCAGATTTTAATTGGAGTTTAGAAGAGATGTATCCGGGAAACGATGCAATCTATAGAACAATCTAGAGCTATTCCTCAAACAAACACTTAAATTTGGAAAGTAATGATCGTTTACCGAACGTTTTAGTCAAGGCGATGTTATTTAAATAATATGTAAGTAACAGTTAGTATCAACAATGGTCTCACCTCGTAAAAGCTATCCCTGTAGAGTTCTTCGACTACACTCAGTTTGTCAGAATCACTAACTACGTTGCCGTCCATCTACAACCACGCCATGTTCGTCACTTGTAATAAATTCAGAATCACAGAAGGTAAATAAGCGGATAACTTTGGAGTTTACTCCAAAAGAAACGATTTAAATAGAACTGCAGCTACTTTATCTCAAGTAATATCTAGTACGAAGTTTATGAGAAAAAAAGTGTGTGCTTTGAACCACACAACTGAAGTAAAACTAATTATTGATATAATATTCAAATTCATTACCACACGTCATTACCGTAGTTACAATGACATAAAGTGTCAAATGATATTTATTTTTTAAATACAAAAAAGTTTCACTTGAATCGAATTAGAAAGGAGAATGCCCATTAATGTATGGAGCGCCGTCCAGAATTGCATCAAAATGAAACGTGTTCTGGACGTTGTTTATTTAATCAGTTACAGCCATCAATAATTATTTTTCAGATCAGCACCCGGGTTTAAAAGTTATTTAACGAAATAGCATAATAAAAAGCATAGGAATATAAATAAATTTTTATATTATAGAACCTATTTGAACGAACGAGCAATGAAACCTACACAATGGATATGATTTTTTTTTTAAACATATCTGTTTAGAATTCGGACAATAGAACGAATTTTGAATATTGTCTTTCCTTGACAATGTAAGATTTTCTCATTCCGGTATACGCCTTCGGGCGCTAACCATATAGTACCTAATACAAGAATGTGATTTAGTAGCCAGGGCTATAATAATTGTAACGGTTATGATGTATTAAATATAATAAATCTATATGAAGAATAAAGGCGTTTTCCTACAAGTACGTAGATCAAGAAGAGGCCCCAACAAGAAGAGGCTGCAAGAGCAGGCTACGTCCCCGATGTAGCTTGCAGGCACTACAATACTTATAAAAAAAATCTAATAGCACATTAATCGATAAAAAATAATCGGCTACACATCCCATCAAATTGTCACTTTAAATCGATTACCAATTTTAATGATAGGTATTATTTGTTTAGCTGCAACACTAACTTATTACTTATTGAATTCCGATTTGATATTTCCGAATACCGCTATTTTATTTTTATATACAAACAATCAATATTATGTTTTATTTTGTGTTCATTTTAATACCCGGGTTTTTCACACATATTTAAATTTTCAAAACGATGAAAAAAAA
>LUGF01013138.1:68743-83275 GCA_001625245.1 Calycopis cecrops
TTCTTGCAGGCAGCATGTCTACATCAATACCAACAACATTTGTTCTACGACTTTTTACGAATCTAGGTAAATAGCACAAAAAAAATAAAAACAAAAATTGTTTGTACCCTCTGTTATTTATTACTCTGTATATTGTAAGAATGACGCGCGGGAGCCCCTTCTTGCCGCGCGCGTTTCCCGCGCTATTTTCTTAGCCGCACGCAGACTAAGTGATAGTTCAGAGGCAACATATTAATTTTGTATGGGAATATTAAAATTTAAAAAAATATTAAATTTTAATATTCCCATACAAAATTAATATGTTGCCTCTGAACTATCATTTAGTCTGCGTGCGGCTAAGAAAATAGCGCGGGAAACGCGCGCGGCAAGATAGGGGCTCCCGCGCGTCATTCTAACAAGATACAGAGTAATAAATAACAGAGAGTGCAAACATTTTTTGTTTTTAATTTTTTTGTACTATTTATGTAGATTCGTAAAAAGTCGTAGAACAAATGTTGTTGGTATTGATGTAGACATGCTGCCTGCACGAAGTCTTGCGTTAATTACATTTAACCCTGTATAGAACAGAATAAGTGTTTCGTGTGTATAAGGAGTAGCACCTAGTGTATAAAATTTAAATAAAACAGAAAAAATAAAAGTGCTAAGAAAACCGGAAAAACTTCTACGGATCGGTACTGGTAATATTGTAATGTTATCGATAACATTGCAATATTATCATTCAGGTAATATTAACCGGTACCTGTTTCTCTATGTAATCCCGCTTAGTAGGAACGAATGCACTTATCAGAAGAAGTGCGTCTCTCCTGTTCGTGTGGAGGAGTGGAGAGTCCTGCACAGCTCTGCGCTTTAGCGCGGCAGTCGTACAATACTTACGGTGGTGTCTGCACTCGGGAACAGCTTGTCCGGCAGGGTCAGGGTCAGCTTCTAACTCCGCCAGCGCCAGGCTCTCCGCCAGCACCCGCACTGTCTCCTTGTTACCAGTTACCACTGGAGCTAGAGTCATCCGATACGTAGGGTGATGTCTGTACTGGTGGTCAGCTTGTCTGACTGGGTCAGCTTCTTTCTCAGCTCACTGTCTCCTTGTTACCAGTTACCACTAGAGCACGCGGCAGTCGTACAATACTTACGGTGGTGTCTGCACTCGGGAACAGCTTGTCCGACAGGGTCAGGGTCAGCTTCTAACTCCGCCAGCGCCAGGCTCTCCGCCAGCACCCGCACTGTCTCCTTGTTACCAGTTACCACTGGAGCTAGAGTCATCCGATACGTAGGGTGATGTCTGTACTGGTGGTCAGCTTCTCTGACAGGGTCAGCTTCTTGCTCAGCTCACTGTCTCCTTGCTACCAGTTACCACTAGAGCACGCGGCAGTCGTACAATACGTACGGTGGTGTCTGCACTCGGGAACAGCTTGTCCGACAGGGTCAGCTTCTTGCTCAGCTCACTGTCTCCTTGTTACCAGTTACCACTAGAGCACGCGGCAGTCGTACAATACGTACGGTGGCGTCTGCACTCGGAAACAGCTTGTCCGACAGGTTCAGCCTCTTGCTCAGCTCGACGATGCGCGTCTCCGCCAGCTTCAGACTCTCCGCCTGCACCCTCAATGTCTCCTCCTTGTTCTTCAACTGGACCAAAAACGTTTTTATAGTAGAAGAGTGCACAGCTTGATACCGGTGCATAGTGACAGCTGTGCTGTCGCGTTTCGAGCGGTGTGTAGCATGGCGACGGGAGGAGGAAGGAGGGCAACGCATCTGTATAAACCCTATGCGGATGTCTATTCGTATAGGTAGTTGCCAAATGGCTCCAACTACTCGTTTCTCCCTTTTTAATACAAGAAAAAAAATATACACGATGATGCCACATTTTATCACGACATTAAAAATCATCCTGTCTATTAAATTCACAACTCTTTAACAACTACATAGACAATATCCACTCCACCGCAAATCTACCCCTGGTTTCCGGAGTAAATTAACTCGCCTCTAATTGCCTTATATAAATAACCGACGCATCCCGTATCCTGTCTCCTGGCCCTCTTAAGCCCGGAGAATATTTGTGGATGTGTGTGGAGTATATAAATAACTTGAAAGAAGTTCACTAAATTACAATCGTTCATTCAATAGTCGTTCAACAATCAATATCTTAAATCCTACTAATATTTATATGTGAAAGTTTGTGTCATAGTCTTGCACGCAAAAACGACTGAATTTAGACGTAATATGGTACAGATGTAGATTAAAAATGGAGTAAATTGATTAAATGAAATGGGTGAAAACTAAGACGCACTGTAACGCATAGCAGCTGAATTGAGCCGGCACGGTCGGGATGTACCTTTTTTTTATTATTTTTTTATGATATAGTGGGGCAAACGAGCAGTTGTAGCCATTTTCATGACTACCGACGCCCATAGACATCTGCATAAAGAGTATACAGATGCGCTGCCCCCTTTCTCCTCCCTCCTCCATGGGCCACCGGCTACTTACACACCGCACGAAACGCGACAGCACAGCCGTCACTTCACGCCGGTCTCGTGTAAGCGAGAGGTACCTCCCCGGTCGTGCCGGCCCAATTCGGCTGCATTCGAGCATGCAGCGTGGCACTATCTCTTACTTAAAGCACATGGTACCACCACGTTTGTGAGTTTCCGGTGGACAATGGCGAGGAACGGAGGAAGGAGGACGGAGCATGTGTAACCTCGACGCCATGTTTAGACCTCACCAGTCATAAAAATCTTTGACAGCTATTGTGTTGTAAAATATTGGCCTTTTCTATTGTAAAAAAAACTAATAGAATATTAAAACGCTTACAGTCGTCCTGGTGGCTTCCAGCTGGCCCTCGAGCGACTCCGTCCGGCAGGCGGCACTAGTGCAGCTGCCTTCCAGGCTCTGAGGTTCGTTGCTGCTCTGAAACAAGCGCGCTACTGACTATCACCTCAGAAGTAGGCGCCAAGCACCTCCATATTGTGTTGGTGATTTCCACTCTTGTGATTCTCCACCAAACACAAACAAAAGTAAAAACTATCGGTGAGAGTAAGACCCTATACAGATGAAGCGAGTTACGCGCGAGTCGAACCGCGCGACTTTCTGAACGCATTAGCCAAGAAACAAATGGAGAGACCACACCTACTCCGAACCCGTGAAGACAATAATAAGATTCACAACCTTCATAAACATTATAACCAAGACGGCGCAAGGCACTAAATTCGTGCTTGACAGAGCAACGAAGATGCAAGAAGCCGTCGTGACAAACTTCATGAAGAAGAAAAAGAGGAGCAGACGCTTCCACCCTCTAGATCCAGAGCGGATATGGGACAGGTTAGTCAACCGGATTGAAGTTGATTACTTTGACTACAATTTTATGTTTTGAATTTGATCCGAGCATCACACGAAAATAACCAAAAGTCTTGGTTTTGAAAGTTAAGTATAATGCTGGAATTTCGACTTAAAAATTGACGCATGTTTTTACACGCATTCCGCCTTTTCCAAAAAACCTGTACAGATGTGGTACAGTACTGGACGCATAAAATTTGAACTGCTGGACACTGACACGAGAAGAAGAAGAAGTCCAATTGAGCTGCGACCAACGGAAGAGACGCTCGATCACATTATAAACGCCTTCCTTGAATTTAGAGCTATAAGTGTAGCCACGCTCGAGGTCAAGCTGCAAAAATTCAGAAAAATACTGGAGGCCTACAGGCTCGACAATCAAGGAGGACGAGACGTCCATATACAGCAACAATACTTACCCCGTCCTAATAGGGCGTACAAAAGGGAAATATATGATAGCCTGTGGTGGAACGAGTGGCTTCGTGCCCACAACACTGGAAAATGATCCAATTGTTGTCACCACCCAGTGCACGGAGATAATGCTGGAAAATAAAATCTTACAGCAAGCCGAGGTCAACACCGCGGCTTGGTCGGGTCAATGGTGTTCCAGGATGCGGCAAAACAACTTGAATAGTTAAAAACTTCAATGAGAAGAATGAGATAACGAAATAAAAAATGAGAAATACCACCTGTTTAGCAGCCAAATACCTGAGTGAGAAGCTAGCGCACCGAATAGGTAACGCGACGAAAACCAAGATGCGCACTATGCCTCAGTCCTAGTAAATGGATTCAAAGAGAAATGACGTCGGCTAATGGTAGACGAAGCTTTATGAATCATTTCGGGGCCATAATAATGAATTCTCAGTTGTCAAGTGCAGACGAAATTCTTCTCATTAGAGACGTAAACCAGTTGCCAGTTATTGACAGACACAATATCTTCAATCTAAGGTTCTATCGTTCAAACCTAGCATCCATTAACTAGGAGTTAATAAGCACGCATCGTTATCCCATGGATGTAGCGTTCGCTCTAAAGGTGCTGATAAACTTGAGCATTCACATGAGCATTCATGCGAATGTTACATACAGAAAAATAAACTAGAGCATTCTAGCGAGCATTGCTTCGAGTTTTTTGCCGAGCCAAGCTTCGGTCATAGTTCCGCGTCCCCGTTCCCCGTCACTAGAATGCTCGTAAAAATGTTCATAGCTATGTTTGGCTCTATGCTTGGCTCGGCTCGTTGTTCAGTTCAACAAATATAAAAACGGCGAATGCTCGATTTTCTGTTACAAATGAATGGTCAAGTCTATCAGCACCTTAAGAACAACAAAAACAATAATACTTTATAATTCATGCATTAATACAAAATAAAAAATAACAAAATTATACACTAGTATAATTCTAATAAATAAATTATATAAAATAATTAAATGGACCGCGATAAAATCCGTTAAAGTTGTTTTATTAGGGTTCCGTACCTAAAAGGTAAACGGAACCCTATTACTAAGCCTTCGCTGTCCGTCCGTCTCTCACCAGGCTGTATCTCATAAACCGTGTTAGCTAGGAGGTTGAAATTTTCACAACTATGTATTTGCTTTGCCGCTATAACAAAATAAAAAAAAATTAAGCACTTGGGCGGGATGCCCATTCAATAATGGTACGGAACCCTTCGTGTGCGATTCCGACTCGCACTTGGCCAGTTTTTGTAATACACTAGTAGTTAATTTACAGCTATATTAACTGATGACAATGCCATCGTTGCGGATCTTCTTAAAATGTGAACGTCTTCAAAAAGTGTTTGAGGCCAATTGTAGTTAAAGTTACTTTGACTACAATTTTATATTTTTTATTTGATCCGAGCATCACACAAAAATGACCAAAGTCGTGATTTTGAAAGTTAGGTGGGATTTTGAGTTAAAAATTGTCACATGTTTTTACACACATTCGCCTTTACAATATTATTTATACAATTAATGTCCAATAAAAAAATATAATCATAACAGCCCTCTTCGTTAGTTAGTAATCGAAATAATATATATTTTACGTCGGACATTGTAACATCTTTTCATATTTTAACAATAGCACAACATTTTTTTATATTAATAAAAAAATGTTGTGCTATTGTTAAAATATTAAATTGCAGTTTTTTTTACTTTTTTACTTTTACTAGCGACTTATGTCGCTAGTTCTCCTATATTAGGTCAGCTGGCAGTGATTCCTATTTGGAATAAGCTGTACCTTTGTACTTAAATTACTGTTGATCTTTCTTATGTTTTCTGGGTACAAGAAATAAATAAATAAAATGACTTACTTTAGTACCATCGCTGGTATCCGAGTCCCCACACACCAAGAAACCGTTGAACATCATGCTAACACTACCGATACATTTACAAACAATCACTGTTTATTTACTACAAGAAGATGGAAACATATAATTCATTCAACACTAGTCTCAATTAAAAATATGTAGTATTTTTATAATATAATTAAATATGTAAATATGCGATGAACGATAGCTAATTGAATTATTTTAAAAGAACGATCGTTATTTAATCACTGTACAACACTACCAAAAACCGTAAGGCCTCTATGTTCCGCCACGGAGTGCACCCGAAGCGCCGCCCGCCCGCCCCGCGCCGCCCAGCGCGTGGAACACCGAAATAGATTTTTTTACGAAAACCGGAAAGATGTTCCCTTTTTTTATTTTACTTGGCTCTCACCTAAAGCGTTCTCTATTTGGAAAACGTGCAGTTGACAGCGATTTGAGTGTATCGAAGTTTATTGAATGATTGATTTTAGAATAGACCCAGCACGGTATTCGTTTTACAAATTTTGATCATCTTCTCTAGATAATAAGTAAATTGGCTGATTTGATTCGATGTATTATTACACGATAAAAATTAAAAAAATTGAATACTTTGTTGAAAAAAAGTTCTTAATTTTCACGAACAATAAAGAACTTAGAAGGCGAATTGTGAAGAAAAAAATTTTAGCATATACTAGCATATATAGCATTTTAGCATTTTAGCATATATAATATATAATTTTTTTTTTCGGTCAGCGACAAATTATTGAATTTTTCGGGAAACCACTGCATTTATCGGGAAAGAAAATTTAAATTAAATTAATTAATGAATATTTTATTGTATATTTCAGGTAGTACCATTAAAAGCATGATTACATCAATCAAAATTCATCAGTATTAACAATCTATAATGTATGTTTGTATCTTATATTAAAAGGATGCAAATGAGCTTTTAGCTTCGTATTGGAACTTTTTTTTTGCGCAGGGGAATGCGTTACGCACCAGCCCCCAGGTTGTTTAGCTACCCCGAGGAGCGTGGAACTCCCGGCCGAGTGCCGGTTTACCCACTAAACCCCTGCGGCTCACTCATCTTCCCGTTTTCGGGGGCACCGTGGGATCGCGAGCATTCTACCACGAGGCCCCCCGGCTTAGCTTCGTGTTGGCCCTAAAATATTCACACAGCGCACCCAGCCCACAACATAGGTTTCTTTTTACGAAAGTATCGTAGCTATACTATCTACCGCTAGTGCCAGACCAATTCAGGGACAAACAGCAGTGGCTCTTACAAAAAATTGCCATCCCACCTGTAGCATCGGTCGTTCATTTAAGGGCCACAGCACACATGCTACTTTTAGCACCGGCGATCGGCGGCTTAGCCGCTTTGTTAGAAACTGAATGCAGCGAAAACTCTCCACAGCACATGTCAAAACGCCAGACGCGGCGATTTTGTCGCTTTTTGCATGTTGCGCGTAGTGCGATTCCAATACCGCGACTAAAGGCAGAGGGTCGTTAAATCGTGATACAATTTCAGAATTTAATAATTCGCCGATGACAAAAGTTGCATCTGTGCGGCTCTAAGCGCGTGCTTCGAACCCGTAGTTTCGTAATAATTTAAAATGCGGAAAGCTATATCGGCAGCGCGGGCGTCATTAGTGACACAGATAAGGCTTGCGACACCACGTGGCGACACACCCGGATGCGCTTCTCACATCCACATCACTGTCTTCCAAATAGCGGCGCGCTCTTGGTTCAAAATGTTGAACAAAAAAAAAAAGAAAAAAATATATATATAATTTCAAGTGTGAGTGCAATAAGTGGAAACAACTGATTCTTGCATATTTTTACAACCGTTTTAAAATATAATTTTAAGTGCTAATATTGTTTGCTTGTCAAATAAAATAAAAAATAACATAATGTAGGTACCTAAATAATTATCGTACATGTCCAACGTTTTTATTAATCGAGATACCCATGGTCGTAGAACCCTCAATGTATTTATCCAACTGCACAACGCAAAGGTATATAATATCTTTAGCTGCACGCGTTTGTAGGGATGTTTGTATGTCTTTTCTTGTACGGTTATAATGTAGCGTTTACACGTTGGGCCAACCTCGGTCAACCTATGTTTGCCAACTATCCCCCTCGACGGATCTCCGCCTAGTCGTGGTGGGGGGCTCAGTAACCGTGGCTTGGTCAACCACGGTGAACCAGGAGGGATTCCAGGAGGGGATGCTCCGAGACGGTTTTACCAAGGCCCACTCGGGATGCGTCCATGGAGGAGGAGTCGCGGGAGGAGAGGTGTCGTTGACGTGAACCCTATCTCCCACGACCGAACGGGGGCGCACTGTCTGATGCGTTGGCGATGGAGCAGCAGAGAAAGAGTCCTCCCTGTCCTCTGCGGCCGTTTAATGGTTGGTCCGCCGCCCAGCGGATGGGACACGCCAATGCCGGAGGTCATCCACCCGTCTCTCTGAATAAGCAGATTGCGGCGTGGATTAGGACGACCGGCGTGGTGTGCTCCGTTGGAGCCCATTGCACGGTTCCGACGTGGAGTAGGGACTGTTCAAAGGCAGCCAGATAGTCCCCAAGGAGGAGGAGTCTGGCCTGTTCACCGAGGCCAGCCTGTCGCTGGAGGTGCCCTGCTGCTTTTAGATCCGGGGCCCTCCAATAATAGCGACTGAAGGCACCCGCAGGGGTTTATTTATTTTATTTATTTATTCTTTATGTACATGAAATTTATTACAAGAGTTACTTAATACTAATATAAGAGAAGTACACAGGTGTGCTTATCTCTGTAAGGGATCTCTTCCAGCCAACCAACACAATTCATACAGTAATTTAATGCGGTAATAGTGGGTACATGCAAGAAATTCAAAAACAAAAAAAAAAGTAATAATAAAAATACTAAACTAATTGCCTATAAATATAACATACAACATATGCATACAATAAATACATTATTATATGTATATAATAAATCTACACGTTATACATACTAAATAAACCTAAATATCATACATTTATACATTATATAATAAATATAAATACATATTTATGTTTTATGTTTAGTCGGTAGGGGCAACCCAGTTGTCGAGCCAGACACTGTACCCGGGAGCCACCCAGGTTCCTGGGTAGCGTGCGTAAAGGCATTCCCCTGCGACACCAAAAAAAAAAGGTTCGCCCAACGTGTTAACGTAGCATAAGGTTTTATGCTATATACCACCGCACAATAATAAATAAGGGGGAACATGCACGATGCGCTGGTGACATCGCAGGCCGCTGCTTTTAAAAAGTAAACGTCAACAACAACATATCTTCACGTCAATTCCCCAACCGGGTTACATAGTGCATACAAGTATCATCACACATCACTTACGCAAGGTGCGTGCTCCCTCCACATTCATAACTAATCAAACAAGATATAAATAAGCCTTATATTACATCCCCGCGGTACCCGCGTAAATTTCGATCCTGTGGAAAATAGAAAATCATCCCATGACGTCCCATAGCAATACTTTTTCAAGATAAAAACTATCCTATGTGTTAATCCCAGTTACCCTCTATGTGAGTGCCAAATTTCATGAGAATCGGTATAGCTGTTTTTCCGTGAAGAAGTAACAAACAAACATACAAACTTTCGCATTTATAATATTAGTAGGATTAATTACCTGATGTATAATATACCACTATCATCATCGGATGTTTGTGCCCACTTCGGTACTATGCTAGGATCTAGTAGGATGCTGGGCACGAACCCAGTAGGCGACGTCAGGGTCATTACTTTCGTTATGTTAATTTTTTCTGTGGACTCGTCGGAAACCAGCAGCGGCGGAGAGTTGGACTGTTGAATAGAATACAGTTATATCAGCGCTGATTCTAGGTAGAGGCCTAAGAGAGCTGCAGCCCTTCATTTCTGTACCCATAAAAGGGGCCCTTCAACTCCAAGGACTACAAGACCCGTGCTCCGCCAGAGCTTAATCCGGTGCTGAATTTCACCAACCGGAGAGGCTCTGCCTAATGTAAAAGACCAATGGTCCATTAGTGAGAAACACAGTGATAGTTTTATTAGATATGAGGCATTATTTTTGTGTGCGTGTATGTAGGTAAATAAATTATATGTATGAAAGTATTATTAATATTATTTATGGGGCGATAGTCGAAGCGTTCAGACGAATAGCGACATCCGCATATCGTCGTTGCCAAAATAAAACCTCTTATGTGTCACTCTTACCAAAAAAAATTAATTGCAGAATCGTGTAGTCTGTTGTCGTACGCACTTTTAGCACAAACTCCTATGTGCATATCATTTGTATTTTAAAAGTTATAAGTAAGTTAGAAAACCTCTCATATAGCAGTCATGTAATTATGTCTAGACAAAACCACATATGTTCATATATTTTACACATAGGAGATTTTTACATTACAAATAGTTGATAGTACAAAATATCTTATGTATACTGTATATATTTATAAGTGTCAGGTGATTTGTATCCAATTTCATTGTCATTTAAGAATTGATAACTGCTAATTAAAGGTGCATAATACTAAATCATGTTTTAATTTTATGAAATAATGACTATTTAATTTGTCTTATGTGTACCTAAAACGTCTTATGTGAATATAAATAGCAAATAAAACGTCTTATGTGTCGAAAAAATAAAAATAAATAAAATGTCCTATTTATTATATTTAGTAGAATCAATACTATACGAATTCGTCTAAAGGACAAAAAATATGCTGATCATTTCAAATTATATTGTAGAAGTCATGCATATAAAAAAAAATCAGGGCGATGTTTTATTTGGTTCCTGTAAAATTTGTTGTTTGGCACATGAGAGGTTATATTTTGGCAACGACGCGGACGATATGCATTATTGTCAAGCAATTTTTTAACTACGAACTAAGGCTGGCGCAGTGGTACAAGGCTCGGATAAGCGGAGCATGTTCTCGGATTCGAATCCAGCCTTGGTCATGGATGTTTATCTATGTATTTATATAATAAAAATCTGAAACATATAAAATTTCTTAAATTAAAAAAAACATTAAATTAAATAAATACATTTATTTTGTCTAGTACCCTTAACACAAGTCCTTGCGGTACTTAGCTTAGCACGGGGCTAGGCTAATGTAGTGTGATGAGTCCACAGATATTATTATAATATTATAACTACCCTTCGTTCCTTCCCATTTATGGACCGCCCGAAACGCAACACACTGTCACTCTTTTTTTTTTTTTTTTTTATGGTATAGGAGGGCAAACGAGCAGTCTGAGCCATTTTCATGACTACCTACGCCCACAAACATCCGCATAGAGGCTATACGGATGCGCTGCCTTCCTTTCTCCTCCCACCTCCATGGGCCACCGGCTACTTACACACCGCACGAAACGCGACAGCACAACTGTCACTTTACGCCGGTCTCGTGTAAGCGAGAGGTACCTCCCCGGTCGTGCCGGCCCAATTCGACTGCATGCAAGCATGCAGTGTAGCACTACCTCTTACTCTTCTGCGGTATCATATGTATGGCGACTGCTTTACCGTCACGCTGTGGGTGAGATACATCCCCGATTCGGCTGCATTGCAACTGCCTCTTTCTCAATTAAATTAAAGTACATAACTAGTTGTGGCAATCATAGGGTAAACGCCCTGTTGGTCACCTAGATACCACTGGAAAGATGATATACAGAAAGACCTAACCGCACTGCTATCAATCAAATGCCAAGAAATAGCCAAGAATAGAGAGCAGTGGCGTCTTCTGGTGGCGGAGGCCAAGATCCTCTTTGGGTCGCTGAGCCTGGGGAGTAAGTAAGTATATAACTAATAACTAATACCATAAATATGCTACTGCAATCATCAATACTCTGATTAAGCTATTCAAGTGACTCACGCGCTCGACTATTGATATATCCGAGTTGAGACGTCTGGTTTGGAATTCTGTACTTGTATTTGGCGTGGATGTCACCGGCCCTGTCTGGAAATAGGTTCATTATCTATCTTATATCAATTAAATAGTCTAGGGTATGTACTTAGTCTGGCCATAAATACTGTTACAATAAAAAATAAAAAAATATTACATATGGATTTTGAATCTGTTATTTTTATACGATTGTTCATTGTGTTTTCTCATATTAGCGCCCATACATTGTACAATATTTGGCGATATGAAAATGGAGTGGGGTGGTAAAGAGAACAGAATTGTTGTGATTGCATTACACAAAGTAAGTATGGAGCCAAATGCAATTTATTAAAACTCTTCAGACACTTGGTATTAGTCAAATGTTTGTGTACCGGGCTATTAATAGGTACAATGAGACTTCCCCTGTTTGTGACAGAGAAATATCTGGCCGTTCAAGTAGTGTTCGTACGAAAAAGGAAGCAGTAAGGGAAAAAATTCTGAGAAATCCTGTCCGAAAGCAATAGATTTTATCTCGGGATATAAGAATAGCACCTTGAACCATGTCGCGTATTTTAAGAGATGCTTATAAGCGTAGCACGGGTTATTTCTTAACTGATAAATTAAAGATGAATGAAGGAATGACCGAGCCATGTTTTTGTGAAAAAAGTATCAAAACGTCGGCACAAGTGTATCAATATACCATCTTTGAGAAGGTAGTTAAGCCCCTTAACAAAGCCATGTTCAATAACCAAATATGGTCCTTCCAGCAAGACTCGGCGCCGGGTCATAAAGCTCGGTCCACGCAGTCTTGGTTGGAAGTGAATGTCTCGGACTTCATCAGAGCTGAAGACTGGCCGTCGTCTAGTCCCGATCTCAACATGCTGGATTATGATTTATGGTCAGTTTTAGAGAGCTTGCTCTAAGCGCTATGACAATTTGGAGTCCCTAAATCAATCCATACGATAGCAGTGATGAATTTCCCCATGGAAAGAGTCCGTGCTTCTACTGATAACTGGCCTCAACGTTTAAAAGACTGTATTGCAGCCAATGGAAACCACTTCAAATAAGCCTTTTATATTTTTGATTGTTTTATATTTGTATATTAAACTAACACACTGTAAGTAATAAATGTTATTTGCAATTATTTTTTTTTCTGTTACAGAACTTATGGCTAGACTAGGTATATCATGCTTAAAGCCAGTTGTACTGCGGAGACAGGTAGCCCCAGGAGATAAGAAAAGCAGGCTATTGCGGATGCATCAAGGAACATATAGTTTACAGATTCCCGAATAAGAGGTTACAGAATTCTGATTTGTCATCATGACTTGTTCATTTGTGATGACAAAATGGTCGCTGATACCTGAGAGGCAGCGAATTGAATTGTTCTCGCCTAGATTACAGTAAAAAATGCGAATTTACAAAAAACATATATATTTTATATTAGAAATTAATTGATACAAAGAATTATTATTAAACAAATTACAATAAAATACAATAAATAGTAATACTAGTCCACACACATTCATAAAAGAAAAGCTTACCCGATATCGCTTTCAATGTAGAAAAGTGTAGATTGGAGTAGGTACAGTAATTTCATAAATAACCTGTGGCAAATCTTAGTCAAAACGTCAAAGTGCGCTAGTTACCAGGACCACCTCGCCACAACTTGTAGTATTCTAACATTAAAATAAATAAAGAACAAACGAGTATCAAAAACTTAATTAGATCACATCGATGTCATTTACATTACAATTACATTTTTGAGCAATATATCAATATTTAAAGAAGTAAATTACGAGAAAGGTAGGTAGGTAACTTTAAATTGATAGTTACAAGATGGTTATTGCTCTTTTTTGGCTCAAAATTGCAAAGTTACTACACAGCAAATGATAAATCAATATCTACCAAGAATTAATAATAGAGGAGACGTTTCATCTTTGCAGTCTTGGCTCGCCAGATTTTCAGTCTTAGAGATGAATGCAATAGCCACGTCATGAAGTATAATTCGACCACGAAAATAAGTTACATCGGCTTTCGTCGTTGACGCAGAAGAGCGCAACATAGGCCGATCTAATCCGATTTATAACACCAATTCAATAAAAACCTTATTCTTCAACTCATAAGGCTTAAAATATAACAAGCTTATGCTATCTCGCTCGCGATATCTGCGCTGCATGACTTTTGACGTGTGTATAAATGACAGCCTATGAGAGCTGACGTTCAGCTAAGCAACCGACCAATGCCAATACAGCCAGCTCTCGTTTGACCAATGGCGAATGAAGAATTTCCTGCGCAAAAATATTGCCTGGTGACTAGCTGGCATATTTTCGCGCCTTTCAAAAAAATGTATTCTGCGCAGGTACATCGGTGTAACTTATTTCTATGGTACTATTATACAAAAATATTGTACGAAGTCTTTAGTGTCCAAACCAAAGGCTGACGAAATGTTTCTGAAGTCGCATTGTTCATAAAATATGGCTACAAAACAGGTGTTATTATTTGGAATAATATATGGAATAAAATATATTTTAGTACACAATGTATCCGTATTAGAGATATAATATTTTGGAATTGCGTAAATTGTGTGGACCAAAGATGAAATATCTCCAAAGATCTAAAGATGAAATGATAAGTTAAATTATAGAATATCACTTGGACGACAGTATGTCGTCGCCAGAACCGTCGCAGGACTGGTGAGACCTGTAGGAGTCTAACGAGAGACGCTTCCTCCGCGGCTGCCTCATGAACGGGATGGCAAACGCTTCGTAGGAGCTCGTCCTACGCCCCTCCGGAGACTTCGAGACGAGCTCCAAGGATCCAGTAAGCTGTGGGATGAAATTACATATTTATCTTATATCTAACCCCTCGTATTAAAGCGAGGGGTGTTATGGACAGGCTTTTTTGACGTTTCGCATTTGCGGCACGCTATTTCTCGAAAGTTTCATGTCTATAAATTTTGATACCTCCTACCCACCCTCCTTTCGAACTACAATGATTTTATAGTAGTCGTCGAGAG
>LUGF01013138.1:101209-114202 GCA_001625245.1 Calycopis cecrops
ATTAATTATTAATTAATACATTTTAAAGGTGCATGCAATTTATTATAATCATTTTTAAAAGAAAGGTATTCAAATAAGTTCATCAAAGCTTATGCAGATATGTCTCATATAACCTCGTTCGCACCGAGTGGATCGTATTTTAAAACACCGTACAAAACGATAAGTAATAGATATCCGCATCTACGCCACTTTTTCATTATATAAATACGCCTAGATATCACTAAATAATACGATATCGACTGTACACCTACGCGTCAAAATTGTACTGACAGATGGGTGCCCGTCGCGGATGCCCGCGACGGGCGCACGCCTGCCCGTCGCGGGCATCCGCGACGGACCGTCCGCGACGGGCGCCCGCTTAAGTCAGCGAACGCACTTAACAAAAGATTACCTATTGTATTTAAGAAAAGAAAACATGATGATACTGGCTGTATTCGGGTGTAACTAATTAAGAATAAAACAAAAAATCAACACAAATTATTTTATTCGATTTAACCAATTCGTCTAACATTTTAGTCTGCCCGCGTGTTTATAACACGACGTAACGCTGTACAATATTTACACTTACAATAAAATAGATATCTACGGTTCATATAATACGAGTGAAATAAAACGCTCGAAAATAATAAAAATGCATATAAAATGCGTAAAGTCGCAAGTATAACATATAAATAAGTAACGAAAAATACAATAGCACGCTTTGAGAAATGCCACGAACTACGCGCCACAGTAGCGAACGGTGTGAAGTAGCAGCGAACGGACGTCTACGGCGCGCCCGCCAAATGGCGGTAAATGCGGGGCGAATATTTGTTTACGCTGATATCGTAAGACGTAAATGCAATTGCAAAGGTTAATACGGTACACTGTAAAGGGGCATTAGTATTAACATGTTAGCTATACAAGAGACTGTAATATCATAACATACCTACTCCAAGGGACATTTTTCCGTTGGGCTTATGCTATTCCGTACCATACCACCATAAACACTACTATTAAACCAGTACATTTAAGGGCCGCCGGAGTGCTATTATTTATTAACTGGGAAATTCAGAAAATACAATAGATTTGAGACATACTGTATCTGATATAAAAACACTTCTCGATAAGCTATTCGCAACACTACCGACTTAAATGCTGTTTAGTATTATTCCTTAATAAATTTTCACTGTCAATGTCAAATGTTAGTTTAAGAAAAAAAATCTGTCTGTAGTTCTTCTTGTGTCAGCTGACCACGCGTCTGAACATACTTGCAGTTATTTAATGTTATTTTTAATAATTTACCTCAAAAACCAGTGACATATTGTGTTAAACATAACTCTGACGATAAAATAATAAATGTATTGTATTTACATGTGTAAAACCGGTGTTTTATTAGTTTATTCTGAACATACTACTAACTTCACACACCATACACGATATGGGACGCACAGCGTTCAACAAAATTATTTTGCTACCGAACTTTAAACAAGCTTAAAAAAATATTTACATATAAATCATTTGAAATAAGGGAAGACAAATCCCGCTAGGAGTTTGTGTGATAAATAAACGAGATTACGCAAAACTAACCTAGTAGGAAATGTGTTTGTCAAATATAAGATACATGGCGAATAGATGCTAGTGACAAACGTTACTCTGATATGCAAGGGTCTATCCAGTAGGGTCCGGCAGCCAGGATGTGCTTCAAGGAACTTATACGCTTACAATTATTTTACATTTAGTAAAAGAAACATTACTGAATTATAATATTACCTACAACACTACGGAAATTATATGGACGGTTATGTTGACAATGTCTATATGAAGTGACGTCCGTATGAATGACAAAATGCATTTTTAAACGAAATTAATTGGCTGATGTTGCTATAAAAGTAACTGGTAAATTATATTATTTTCGCTATACACATAGCTATCTGTTTAGTTACAAAGTTCCGAATTAATAGGTGTTTAATGATTGCAATTCGAGATATATTTAATTCTATTTTGGCTAACAATATTTGGTTACTAGAACATAATCTAAAGGTCTGTGCATAGAGCTTTAAACAATAGTCACCAACAAATCGCTCGCTAGAATATATCACAAGAGAGTGCGTTAGAGCAAAGTCTTACCCTCCTAAATTGTGTCGTTTAAAGCCTCAAGACGAATGCGTTTTTAACGTGGCCTGTTTCTATGTTCTTACGTTATCGTTGCCATAGAAACGCCCCGTCCATACGGCTTACGTCCTATTAACTTTTCGGGTACCGCGAGCGTATTAAGACGCTTCAAAAAAAGGCCGTGAACACGTGTTCGGTACCGGAGGTTTTAATAGTTTAACATTAGTAGTTCAACAGTGCACTTATTATAACCAATATCACTATTACATGCCAGATCACAGAGCGGTAGTGCCTTAAAAGTTTGAATTTCTACGACAGCGCTGTCTCTAGGAAACCGCGCCTTTGCCTAATCAACGTTCTAGTGATGACATTCATCATTATATTACGGTTGCTCTATGACGGCACCTCTATCTTCGGGAGTCGAAGCTTAACATTACAGGTTGACAGAACAGCAAAGTACCTAAGCAACGACAACAAAAAAATAGCCGATCCATGAATCATCATCATCCTTGAATTTAGAAGCTAGACACTAATAAATATAGCTCAGACAAGGAGTCAACGTGACCAATAGTTATATATACTACAACTTTACCAGTACACGCTAAATAAATGTCGACTGCTCAGGTACGTCATTTTAGCCTTTTCCTTGGAAGATTTAAAAATAACCGCTAAAAATAGCAGAATCAGCATGGTGTAACTCCTAGGTACAAAATTTTGAACTATAACTTTTTATCTAGACAACGATCTAACTAAAAATAAAGAATAATAAAAATAAGAATAATAATAACGCGTAGTAGTTTAAAAAAATCCACTAGAGGCAGTAAAAAAAGACTCGCTAATTCCCTAGGAGCTAGTGGAAATTTTGCCACAACACATGAAAGTGGACGCTTCATTCTTGCCCCCTGATGTGCGCATATCTAACTTTCTACTTTCCTATTCTTCAATTGTATAAAATCTCGTGAATTGCCACACCGAGCCATGATGGCAACAATGACAGTTGGCGGACATCAAAGATGTTTCTTTGGCGTATATTTTTGTACACAAGAATGAAGCTAGTCTATTCAAAATTAACAAATCAAATTATTAAAATTATTTATGTTTTATTTCATGGTGCAGTCACGAACAATAATAGTATAATATAGTACTTTAGTACCTTGTCATAATTTATACTTTTGAAATATCATATTATTATTTTCTACTTGTCAAAGAAAGCAATTGTGACAGGGTACTAAAGTGTATACATACTATTGCTCGTACACACAGAGATGAAACGTCTCCTTTACGCTAGTGGCTTATGGACTGCAATAGATTTAGTATACAATTAGTAGGTACATAGTTCAGAGGTGCTATACAGCGAGTTGTGCGGTTCAGACCACGATCCTAACTACTTGGCATATTTACTAAGCTCGATAATTTAAATATTTTACTAGATTCCTTCGTCTCAGCTTCCCCATCTGAAACACACAACGTGATGTTAGCTTCGGTTCAAGTACATACATTATAGATTATGTTTCAAATACATTTTACATTATAAATTATACTTTAAATGATGTTTGCATGCTCAATAAGCAGAACATGTTGGAAACAACAAAAAAATGGTAATCTATTTTTGTACCCGTATTCCAGCAAATAAAACAATTTCTTTCTTTATTTCTTACAGTTAGACAGGAGGAAAGTTCCACTAGAAGACACTGATATGCTCTTCATTCCCCTTCCTGAGTAGTTCCCTAATTTGTTTACTTTGGAAGTCATAGCTTAAGTATAGTTTTATTTTTGATCTTATCAAAATTTATCGGGAGGACCGGCCCCCTTTCGACGTCGATCGTTAGTCTCGTGGCTTCCCCAACACTTATAGCAATCGTATATAACTGTAATGCGCTTCTCTTCACTTCCTTAGCATGAAAGCAATGGTAAAATGGTACAAAAAAGAAGAGCCTGGCGGAGCAAAGAGGAGAATGGCAAGCGCTGCACAGAAAAGAGTCTAGGTTCCCAAAGTGTGCGTCGCGACGCTCTGGTGAGGCGTAGAAAGTAAATAGGGGCGCCGTAAGTCGATTCACATATATTCGCGAGTATCGTTTTGGATGCTCACATCGATAAATAAAATAGCCTCGTAAAACTTTTCGACGATAATGACACATATTTTTAGCCAATAGCTAGTTGGGTGCGGTGACAAAATACTAAACTTGAAACTGCGTCGCGAGCTGAATAAGATTGGGTGGGGAAACACTTGGTCTAGCTTTTAAATTAATGATCATGATGATGGTTGGTGTAGACGGTAGTCATAATACAGAACTCACCTCTGCGCACGTGGGTAGGTCCGGCACGACCGGCGCGTGTCACATCTCAGTACAGCTGCTTGAGCTGCTCGTAGCTGAGGAAGAAGATGATGTTCCACGGGCCCATGCGCAGCCACGTGGGCACGAAGCCCTTGTACAGCGCCAGCGGACCCTCGCTTCGCACCGTCTGACAAGCGATACACACAACTATTAAGTCCCATCGTTAGCTTGGCAAGAATAAACAACAGTGGCGTAACTATACAGTGGCAAGTCGGTAAAAAGCCACGGACCCTGGTCCGCGGGGCCCCCGATCACAGAACAGTAACCATGGTTGGAAGATCTAGCGGGGCCCCGTATAAAAAATTATTTGGGGGCCCTTATGAAGGGTAAAGATTTCTCACTGACGAAAAATAAATGTTTTTATTAACATTCACTTACGCACGTTGGGGGCCCCTGCGGCTCGGGGGTCCCCTATAATTGATACGGCAGATATTGCGGTAGCTACGCCCTTGAACATTTATCTAATCAAAAGGCTTCACGCGTAATGAGAATCACAGCATTGTATTCGAGAGCCGCCGTAACAGACCAGGTCTGCCATTGTCTCATAATGTATCTGTTGCGTTGTGTTTCGCGAAAATAAGTCGATATAATATTCAAACGTGGAGTGCTTGTAATGTATGTGTGCAGTGTATGTCATTGCCAATTACATGTTGTAATTTACAACCAAACGACATGAATCGCCTTTAGCCATTGGTTATTAAACAATAGATACAAATGTCAACATAGTTATAAGTTTTTAAAAACATACCGAGAACATTAAAATACAATGGTTTAAAATGTGGAGGTTTCGTGCATTGAAGATAGCTGACTAAGTTACTTCGCTGAGAGAGAGTTGAAACTCCTAATAGGTATGTTTCTACGTTAATTATTTCGTACATAGTCTAGACTTTTAAGTACACGTGAAATACATACATTCCGTTGATTTGATCATATCTTATGAAATGAGTAATCAATAATAATGGTGAACAATCGAAAACAAGGAAAAATATCAATCAGCTGGCAAAATCACAGTCGTAGCGCCACCAACTTGTCTGCGGCGGTGAACCACAACTCGACTATACATTACTACGGCCTAAATCGAAAGAATAAAAGTGACTCTTAAAATTCTTCTTCTCTCTCTTTTATAGTTAACTTTACAATGTATTTATCCGTTTTTATAGGTGCTATGGATTATTCGAAACTCAGATACTTCGGCTCAAAAACCACAAAAAAATCACGGTGTATAATATCATAAAAATACCATTTAGCTATAGATAATTAGGAGGTTATAAACCTCCCCGAAACTTGGTGTTCAAATGATAAACTGGCTACTGGTTCGGTAATTTTCGTCCACCCTATACTGACTTATCTACATGCTTAAAGAATATTACCTGCATAAAGCAGTCGATGGTCCCCTTGTACAGCCTTTCATGAGGGTTCGCCACACTATCGATAACTCTTCTTTGGTTCATAAGCCTCGTCTGAAATAAATTACATAAATATTAATTGGGAAAAGGATTTCTAGAGCGCACTCTGTGCAGCGATCACACTATCCTACTTAGCGTAGTAGCGACGCTTCATGCCAACCTGTTGTCCATTATCTGTCACATATATAATAGCATCACGAAGGCTATACTGCGACATTTATGACATTATACATGTATTTATGAATGGTTATAGCTTTGCGTATGAGTGTACGCGTAACAATGCGCGTACTAGAACGTTTAAGCACATGGAAACTTAGAAGTGTTCAGGTGCGTGTACGTGAGCTTATAAGAGTGCGTGTATGTACGTATACGTGTAAATGTGGCATGTATATGTTAGAGTACGTGTGTGTGTACGTGTGCGTGTACGTCTGCGTGCGTGTACGCATACTGACCCGTATGACATCCAGCGGCGTGCTGGCGAGCGCGCTGCCGAGACTAGCGAGCGCACTCGACACGAGGTGGTTTAGCGGCGCATCACCCAGCGTGGGCGCTAGGCGGCGTTTGCTCGCGTCGTACACGGGGAGCTCGACGGCGGCGATGAGCGCGGCGCGCTGCGACGTCGGCCCCACACCGCGCCAGAGGCCCGCCCACCCTTCCAGCCGGTAGATCTCTGCGAAACACTTCACCAGGTTACGCTTCTCCGACCCCACCTGGAACAAATTAAATACTTGTTGACAAATCTCGATATAAACATTCATATAAACATATAAAAATATTCTCGTGTCATAATGTTAGTTGCCATAATCCTCCGAAATAGCTAGAGCGCTTCTCATGAAACTTTGTGTGCATATCGGTTAGGTCTGATAATCGGCCAACATCTCTTTTTTATCTCGATATTTCCAAAGAATCGAAAGTTACGCGGGAGAAACCGCGGAGCGCAGCTAGATTATAATAAAAAAGAATATTTATTTATTTAAATGAAGAGAGAAAAAAAAACAAAAGTAATAATGATTCTTAATTTTATAATTAACCTATCTCTTATACTAATCTTAACTGCTAACACTTAATCTAAGTAGGACAGCTGACGAAGGAGATCTATATCGATCTATAGCGATCTAGTCCAGGCTGTCATACTAACTGACACGACTTTGCTGGTGATTTCACAAAAAATATATTGGCTCCAAAACTCACTTAACTATAATAAATAATCATTTGCTGACTATTTATTTCGAATACGGCGGCCTCCCACCCGGGGCACTGATAACGTAGTCAAGGTCGCTGACAACCGCTGGATGCAAGCAGTTGGTCACCGTGACCGGTGGCGCTCTCTGGAGGAGGCTTATATACAGCAGTGGACAGATTCTAGCTGCTAATGGTAATGATGATATGGAAAGAATGCTGTGCCTATATTAAGCAGTAATCTTGTCTATAAAGATATAGATAATTAATTTGCAGAGATTTCAGAGAATTGTGCATAATAAGGTGGTTATAACTGACGTTTTTATGTTCAACTTTTTCGAATATATGTAGCACAACTATATTACTTGATACCGTTTCATCCACAAGTTTAGACTAAGTTTTTTTTTATAGCATAGGAGGCAAACGAGCAGTTGGGTCACCTGTTGTAAAGTGATCACCAACGCCCAGACATGCGTAACACCAGAGGTATAACAGATGCGTTGCCGACCTTTGAGGAAAGAATAAGCTCTTTTCTTGAAGATCCCTAGGTCGAATCGGCCGGAAATATCGAGGGGGGGCAGCTGATTCCAAATTAAAAGTACCTATGTGGAAAAATAGAGTTTAAAGATGAAATTTTACATTATAAGGGAACAAATTAGCAGTCCGAGAATTTTGGCGATTGCCGACACCCATAGACATCTGCATAATTGTGATGCGGGTGTGTTACCCTTTTTACTTTCTCACCTCCATTCCTCCACAGGAATCTCACAAATAGAACAGCATGTTACTTACTCTGTTCCTAACTATCAAATATAAACGAATTAATAAAAACGGTGAAATTGTCCGGCAGGCCCCGTATAAAAATTGGTTCTGGGCCCTTTAGGAAGTTTTTATTAATTTTCGGTTACTCACGTTGGGGCCCCCGTGGTCTGCGGGCCCGTATAATTGATACGGCGGTCGCTACGCCCCTGTGAGTGACCATAAACATCGTGACACTAGCATTATATAAAATGTAACTAGCTGTGCCCCGCGGTTTCACCTACGTTTATTTTCTAAGAAATCCATATAAACTTCAACACCTTATTTCACCCCCTTAGGGGTTGAATTTCTAAAAATCCTTTCTTATTTTGGCATGGAAATTTGGCATCCAGGTAGATGTTACGACGTAGGATGCCTACGTCGTAACATCTACCTGGATGCCAAATTTCAGCTTGATCCGTCCAGTGGTTTGGGCTGTGCGTTGATAGATGGCTATGTCACGTTTGAGTTTTATATATATAGATATATAATAATTATAGATCGACATTCAAGTCACGTACATACTACGCAGTAAAATGTAAACAGTGACGACATAATAATTACCTACAATATAACACAATAATTATAAATAATGATTATTATAACAATATTGAAATTATATATTACTAACAACATTAATATGACTACAATTCAATAGTACCTGTTATACAAAAAGTGATCACTAACTGTGCTACGCGAATTGACCCGCGTAAAACAGTTTTCTGTTATTTAAGGTGTTTGCGTGAAAGACTACATACATATAAACTTTCACATTAATAATATTATTAGTATAGTAAGATTAACTATAGTAAAATTAATTATTATTAGTATAGTATATAGTAAGATTTGATTTGATTTGTTTTTTTTTCCTTTACGTCTTCTCTTCTGCATCATCTTGCATTCACTAATACATATAAATACCTACTGTATTTCAGTGCTTTTAAATTACTAAGAAACTTTGAAACAAAAATAATTGGGATTGTCAACTTGAGCTGAGTGTTTCAAAATATTATGTGACTTTGGTAATAGAATGTTGTGTTTGTTAGCATTTAACTACATAGTTATATTAGCTCCACTTTCCTGAGCTACGCAAAAGCACATTAAAGGTGTTCGCACATTATACCAACTCAACGCCGACTCCACTTCAACTCAACGACGTATTTAAATGTAAGCTTTATGTTGTATTTTTTAAGAGTGAATTAGTTAACGGTGAGTGAATTAAGTTACATCGAGTTGAGTTGGAGTGAAGTCAGCGTCTCGTTATAATGTACGAATACCTTATTTCTCCCTGTCAAACGTCACTGAAGTACTATCACTTCAAAAACTATTTTTTCACATTACCTGCATGCGTACTTTGAGCACGTCCGTAGGGTTGGCGATCGCGCTGGACAGCCCTCCAGCGAAGGCCGCGCAGAAAGTGTTAGTGGGAAGGTGCTCCTTGCTGCCTCCATCCGCCCTACGTGCTGCTAGGAATTTCTTGAGAGAGTAGTACGTGCCGAACTTGATAGTGCCGTACGTCGCTTGCCGTAGCACCGCCGGCCAAATACTGCAATTAAAGATATCATTTTTTTATATCATAAGGGAGTAAACAAGCAGTCGGAGCCATTTTATCGAAGCCCATCAAACCTGTATAGAGATTACACGACGAAACGCGACAGCACAGCTGTCACTATCCGCCTATGTCGTGTAAGTGAGAAGTACCTCCCCGGTCGTGACGGCCCAATTCGATTGCTTCCACTAGCTCTTACGTCTTAATTTTGTTGGTTAATATTCGTATGGAGAAGTGCTATGAAAAATTGCAATTGAATTGAATAAGATTTGCTGTTTCGTTTCATCAGGTTTGTTAGTCCAGTGAGTCATTATAGCAGATGCGGTGTAACTCGTTGGTTCTGTGGCAATAACCGTTGGGCAACACAAATCCGGCAGGCTGCTTATTACTATACAAAAAAACGAACTAGAAGTCGGGAGCACATCAAAGGCTACCGACGTCCATGGACATCCACATAATAATAATGCTTGTGCTGCCATCCTTCCCACATCCCCCTTAAATTGGACACCATAGAACCACAAATGCGACGGCCGTGGCGTAGCTGTCACCTTGCGACAGTATCACACTCTCCGGCATTCGCGTGGTCGACTTTCTTTACATTAAGATGTAAAGGCGTGACTGCGCCACGATCACAATCAAATCACACAAACAATATGTTAATGAAACACATTGAGCCAGAGACCTTCGCACCTGAAACTGCGCGGCAGTCATCAGATAGGCTTGTCACAGATAAATTTGGTATCTATACTTTTATAAGCCCTTTATTGAGGTGTGTTGTGTGATGGTGATTTGATGACGGTTTTAACTAAACACATCTTGCTCTTATGAAATATTCAAAATCTAAAAAGCTCTTAAAAGTTATCATTTAACTGAAGTCATAGCTGTAACTAGTGACGTGCCGGATCGTTAAAAATGTATATTCGCAGATTCGGATATGGATATTTGGTGTAAAGATCCTGATACGGATACGTATCTTTATTTTCTAACTCAATAGGTGTAGCAGACTTTTGGATTTAAGTTATTTTTTTAAATACAATTTAAAAACTATTTTTTTACCGCTACTTATTTTCAATTATTATTAAATTTTTTTCAAGTGTCTCTTATTTCTATCATGTTTATATATGTAATCTGTGTATAAACTTTTATGACACGCAGTATTAATTTACTTTATCAAAATAATCATTCAATAAATTTTTTTTTTTGCTTTCTCATCATCTCATAGTTACAAAAGTGATTATAAAACTTTTTTATTATTTATCTTATTGATTTAGTAGTAAATGTTTGTAATATAAAAGAGCATATTTTAAGATATTTAAGTACTAAAAAGTACTGGGAATGATATTGAAGTTTTTTATTTTAATCAAAATCGAAAATAATAAAATATAATTATAAAAATATTTTTTAATCCAAATGAAAATAATCCACAGATTCGCGAGAAAACCTCGGATTTACGCAAATACGGGTACAGATCTCCGAAAAATCTCTAGCTGTAACAGTCATTTGACATCTAGAATTTAATACAGATTTGTTTGCTAATTCCAAAATTTTTATCACAACGAATGTGAATTAAAGCTGAAAACATCAATAGTAGTAGTAAATGTAAAAACAAAGCAACATAAAGCATTGAACTGCACTTCAAACAATGATTCAGATAAAGAACAACAGATTATAACAATAAAGATTTCACAGATAAGAATTGCAGAGATTATGTACAATGAATATGCAAATATTACAAAGGGGAAAAATACAATGGTATCTTTATGAAATGGAAATAACATTGAATTTTCCAGTTTTCATTTAACACCTTCTCTACCTTTCAGATTCATTTCACATTTACTGTTGCTGATAGTTAGCCTGTCTACTAAGTAAAATACTTCTAAAAGATGATTCAAGCATGGGGAACTGATCAAACCCTCATGATCTATATTTTTTGGTGTATCAACTGGCCCCTATATCTATCGAGCAAATACATTTCGTAGGAATGGGGAGAAGAAAGCTTTACACAGCAATCATTCTTCGCCCCATTCTTCCAGAATGTCATGGAGACTCTCAAAAACATTTTAATATTGTACATAGTTCAAGTGACACCAGTCCAATAAAAGTAAACAAATTATACCTAATAAAAGCTTTCTTACCCACAATATAAAGCTTTAACTCCTTCTTCTTGAGAGGTTTTCACAAAACAATCAACCATTCCAGTGTAACGTAACTGCACATGGCGGGGATCAATCTTCTGACCCTGAATCTGAAGTCTAGTCTTAGTTGTATCAATAGGAAATGTGCCTAAAAAAACAATGTGGTAATTAATTCATTTGTGAATTATCCTTTGCTCACAGAAAAAGCAAACTATAACATAATCAAATCACCTATAGTTAAATAAATGGTTACCCTAAAAATTTACACATCAAAATACAAGCAATGGCAATGCCATCATTTTTCAACACTCCAAAACAAAATGCACAAGGCAATAACTGAAGAACATTTGGACTTACGAAATTCAACTGTGGAGTACTGTATACCGTTCAAATATTGAAATCATACAATGGTTTCCAAGACACAAGCACTCCGCATGATAGCAAATGCCCCCAGTTCGTACCCAACATTACTACCATATTACGCCTACCCACTCTGAGACAAAAGAAAGTATGCCATATCAGAATTTCTAAATAGTGCATCAAACCCAAATACTTTTCCCCGTCCAATAATGGCAAATCACAACAAAGTATGCCATTTACATCTTGTAAATATCTCAAGACTTGATACAATCACAGTAAACATAGATAGTGTTTCAGTGTTGAAACAGTATAATGTATGATGTGACAATGGTCACATACTGTGCGTGCTTAAGGCTTACTTTACATTAGTAAGCACTCTCATACAGCTGGATGTCCCACAAAGGAGACAGATTGCAGTAATAAATGAGCCCTCTCTTTTGTTTTGTATCTATTAATTCTTCATTTAGGCTATTGGCAATATACATAAGCAGGTGATATCATAATTATGTTATCTGTACATTGAATGATCAACATTTAATAAAATCATTTGTTTAACTTTACAGACATAGTCAGAAGCAGTAACTCACAGGTTGGACATTTGGGAAAATATCACCTTGGCATTTGATCATCAAAATTTGGGATAAGAGCTAATAAAAGATATCTTTTCCCTAAAAAGATGTAATATAGGAGAAACTTTAAATGAACTATGTTGGTAAAACTGAGAGAATTGCAAGATATTTTAAATAAGTTTGTGTAAGAAGCATTCTGTCAGTAATCTTATTTTACATTTGAGACATCTTATTTTACAGCAAGCAAGGGGGCAGACACAGTTGCTGTTTTCTGACACAATAAAAAAATCTATTCTTTTTCATTTTCATTCATATTATTATTCATATTATGTCATAGAGTTTTTGACCCTCCCATCCTATGTTCTTAATATTTGGTAATGGCGACAGTAGTCCTAACATGTAACTTATGACACGAAATAATTTTAGCCGCTGAAATTTAAATAAGTTTTGCTTTCGGGTTGAGTGAGATTCGCAAGTGTTTTTATTCGTTGTTACATTTATCAATTTTTGTCTCTTTTTGTGTGTAGTTAATCTGCCTATTTGTGTTTTGGTGTCTGTGTGGGTGGTGGT
>LUGF01013184.1:1481-11535 GCA_001625245.1 Calycopis cecrops
AGGCCAAACTATTGGAGCATCTCGTTTGCTGTCGTGCTTGTGATTGTGAGTACTGGGTGGATCATTTGGGGTGGAGGAGAGCATGGATTGACGTGTGGATGTCAGTGGACGTTCGCAGCTGCAGTAATGGCTTTGATTGCTGTGGAGGATGGCAAACAAGGAGTTTGCTCTTGTAGAAATGATTTATGGCGTGCGGCATGAAACAAAATGATGTGAAATCGTATGAGAAGTGCTCGGACAAGCGTAACGGTACACAGCACTTACGTTACGTTCACATTTTTCACTTCATTTGATAATAAAGACTATTCATTATCCCACTTCGAGTGAAATTTCATAGTATAAATCAAAGTCGCTTTCCGCCGTCTGTGTGTCTGTGCTTAGATCTTTAAAATTACGCAACAGATTTTGATGGGTTTTTTTTAATAGATAGGGTGATTCAAGAGGAAGGTTTATATGTATAATAAGTCCATTTTAAAGTCCGAAGTCCACGCGGGCGAAGCTGCGGGCGGCAGCTAGTAACTAAGAATGAAAAATACACATTTTGACGTTTCTGAGAAATTTATACACATACCTATATAATTATACACAATTATACACCTTGATTATAAGTGAGCGATCACACATTACATATATTACAATTGAAAATAACCCATGGAGGAGGAGGAGGAAGGAGGGCAACGCATTTTTGAAGCCTCTATGCGGATGTCTATGGGCGTCGGTAGTCATAATGGCTCCAACTGCTCTGCCTCTGTCTCTTTACACAAGTAGAATAGAATAGAATAGAAATAAATTTCTTCAATGCTCCATAAAACAACAAGAGACTAAATGCAGCACAAAATATAAGTACATTTATCAAAAAGACAAAAAAAGAACAATTTAAATACTTCTTAAATAAAAAAAAAAATCAAGTCCTTGTTACATCCACAGTGCAATGTGAGGAGCACTGAAGAACAAATACATTGCCTTCTCTTTGGCGATGTCGGGTGAAAGGGATCGAAACGACGAAATAAAAAGTGAGTAAAAAAGGGATTTTTACCCTGGAACAAAGGATATGGGCGCGTAAGAGACAGTAGTGATAAGGCCCTTCCCTTATCTCGCCGGAACTGTAGTAAATGTGACCGCCCTTTGATGGCTCTTTAAAGTACTCTATCGTTTGATAGGCTAGGAGTCTGCCGTGTCTACGCTTGCAGTGTGTTCTTTTTGTTTACGAGATGTACCTCCCCGGTCGTGTGAGCCCAATTTAGCTGCTCCAACTACATTTACCACCGTCATGTGTAGTGGTAAGCATGTTCAACCACGACGTGAGGTCCCGGGTTCGAATCCCGGGTCGGACCTAAAATTGTTATTGGGATATTTCTATTTCTAAACAGTCCGGAGTCAGGAAGTTGGCGGTTTTACACCCCCGTGCCTCGTGCACGTTAAGCCGTCGGTTCTGCGCCTGGTCTATCACCGGTCGTGTCGGACTGCCGTCCCATCGGAATATGAGAGTGAGGGAACAGAGAGTGCACTTGTGTCTACACACTTGCACTGTAATATGTCCTGCGCAGATGACTCGTCTATATCAGTGGTTCTCAAACTTTTTTGATGGCGGAACACATTTGAAAAGAGAATTTTTTGACGGAACCCAAAAAAAAAAAGTTATGTGCATTCTTTGATTTCGATTGATTCCCTGAATCAGGACATTGATGGATAGTATTTTTTTCTCATTA
The DNA here is from genome assembly GCA_001625245.1 of Calycopis cecrops. NCBI lineage: Eukaryota > Metazoa > Arthropoda > Insecta > Lepidoptera > Lycaenidae > Calycopis > Calycopis cecrops. The sequence continues at coordinate 3,191 of LUGF01013184.1, forward strand.
TTCCTATTTTCTCGCGGAACCCCCACAAAGGCTTTGCGGAACCCTAGGGTTCCGCGGAACACACTTTGAGTATGGCTGGTCTATATAAATGGCCGCCGTAGCCGAAATCGGCTAGGACGATTATTATCATCATTATTATAACATTACAGCTAGCTTTTTCCAAACACAGGACCGTCTTATATTGCGAAAGGTCAACAATTGAGAAATGGCTGCTTTGGTAAAAGGTGACATGAAATTGGTGATATCAGATATGCACTAAGAGGTAGCGTCCTGGTACATTGCAGCGGAGTTTAGTGACCGCGGAGGTACCTCTCGCTCACATGGTACCACAGTGGCCGTGCGGTAGCGTTATGTGCAGTTTGTGAGTAGCCGGTGGCCCATAGGTGTGGAGGGCATGTATCTTTTTAACCGAGTAGCTAGTCTAGGGGGGTAAGTGGGTGAGCAGTCGGAGCCACACTTTACTACCGACATACACAGCCGCAATTTATACAGATGCGTTGCCCTCCTTCCTCCTTCCCCCAAGGGCCACCGGCTACTTACACATCGCTCGAAACGCGGTACCACAGCTGTCACTATATGCCGGTATCGTGCAAGCAAGAGGAGTCGCGTGCCAAATTCGACTGCATGCGTGCAGTGTGGCACTACCTTTCGCCAGTTTTTACAACACAAGTCTAGAAAGACCTGAAAACTTTTGCGGCCAACAGAGCGCTCCGCGTAGTAGTTACTTGATATTACCCTCACGTAGGGTACAGCAGCTCCCCCCCTGCGGATCCTCTAAGGGGGACGAGGGGGAGCCTCCCCCCGCGTCCCCCTCGCGCCGGTGATTTGGTTAAACAGGTTCTTATCGGGAGCGCGCGGTTTTAGCGATCCGTAGCACGGATTTAAATATATTTGAGTGTAGCGCGTGCTGCCCTCTTTCTCCCCTACGATGCAAGGGGCCACCTGATGCCCACAACCGCACAAATCGCGACAGTCACCACACGGCAAACTAGTAAGGAGTTACCCAGTTCATCTTCCAGGCAACCTCCTCTTACTAAGTGTAGTATTGGAAATATAGTAAAAACTACTTGAATTTTATCGCTTACTGTGTTACGCTTAGCTCGTTACTGTTTCACACGATGCTATTTTTCAAATTTTTTTTTAATGAATATTATCTTAACTCACATTAGCAAGTATAACAAGGTACGAGGTAGTGCCATGCTGCATTGCAGCTGAATTGGGCGTGCACGACCGAGGAAATACCCTTCGCTCACATGACACCGTCGTAAAGCGGCAGCCGTGCTTTCGTAAGATGTGCGAGTTTCCGGTGGCCCTTGGAAGGGGAGGGAGGAGGAGAGCAACGGATTTGGTACGCCTGAAATTTCTCCGACTGCTCGTCCCCCCCTAAACTATAAAATAGCAACATATATTTACATACGGATCCACGTCACTTCGCGCCTCGCTCATCCCCGCTAAAGCGCGAAGCTGTGAATCTGGTAATCATATCGAGGGAAGCTGTTCGAGGAAACCTCATATTTTGAAGGTCATTGACGCCGTGATGGGCCCTTGTCTCAAAATTTATTAACCATCACGTCATGTCATACTAAATTTTAGAGGAAAATTGAAGGAAAGTTGTTGTCTGTTACTAAAAGAAAAATGTATTTTTTTTTCTGTTCGTTGAATATACAGAGTCGATAAGAGCGAGAGAAATTAAATGAAACCACATATACTATAAGTGCCTACAGTTAACCCGAAACTATTAAAAAAAAGTTAACGACAAGTATGCGAAAATACTTTTTTCAAAAAGTATAGCGAAAAATGTTATCACTCTTTGTACCGGGCGGCTACAGCGAGCACGGAGTGAATGACCTCGGCCGGCCATAGTCGGCGATCAGCTGCGATACAGCGTGTACGCAGTGAGAAAAACCTTAAAAAATCCTGTGACTAAACTATTGCTCCGATTGATCTGATATTTGTTGTGTAGCCTGAACATAATACACTGAATATGTGGTTTCATTTAATGCCTCTCGCTTGTATCCGCCTTGTATGTTACTGCTATGCTATCGCATTTTGAGCGGAGCAACCAGTGGCCAACAGGTTAATATAACCGGCGGATGTTGATGGGTGTTATAGTCGCCGTATCATTATGTACATCGTTTGTTGACATAAAAAGTGAAATAAAAATATTATGCTGTAAAAAAGGGAAACCATAAGACCATAAGACCACCTGACCAAATGGAAACCAAAAGACCACATGACCAGGGTCTTATGGACCGGCCCGCACGTCCACCAGAGCTGCTACAACCTCAATCATAGAATGTCATGAACTTGGATCATTTTTTTTTATGGTGTAGGGGCAAACGAGCAGTCGCAGCCATTTTCATTACCACCGACGCCCATAGACATCTAGAGGCTATACCGATGCGCTGCCCTCCTTTCTCCACCCACCACCATGGGCCACCAGCTGCTTACACACCGCACGAAACGAGACAGCACAGCTGTCACTTTACGCCGGTCTCGTGTAAGCGAGAGGCACCTTCCCGGTCGTGCCGGCCCAATTCGACTGCATGCAAGCACGTGGCACTACCTCTTCCTGGATAAAAGACATTTACGATTTAAAGGTCAATTTTATTAATTAGACCTCAAGTCCTACGTTTTATTTAAAGTGCGAGGGGGCAAACGGGCTGTCGATATCTTTTGAAGACTGCACTGCCCTCCGATATAGAGCAGGAGGCAACGCGTCCAATCCAATGGAGGCCACCGGAAACTACCCAGCCGCACGAAACGTGACAGAACTTTTACTTTGTCACGAGCGAGAGGATTCCATCCGCTCCGATCCCATTTCAACACCACCGCCGCAATAACACTAACTCGCGTATCGCGCGGTGCGCAGCTGGTGGCTATGGAGGTGGGAGGAGAAAGGAGGGCAGCGCATCTGTTTAGTCTCTATGCGGATGTCTCTGGGCGTCGGTAGTCACGAAAATGGCTCCGACAGCTCGTTTGCCCCCCTATACCATAAAAAAAACTCTTACTAGATAAAAATATCAGATGGAAAAGACGAAGTTAGTAAAAGTCTTTTAAGGACATTTCACTGTCACCTGAGGTACTCTCTGGAAGCATATATCCAGCAGTGGACGTCTGACGGCTCATGATGATGAGGGTGATGATGATGATGATGATGATGATGATGATGATGATGATGATGATGTTGATGATGATGATGATGATGATGGTGGTGGTGGTGGTGGTGATGATGATGATGATGATGATGATGATGATGATGATGATGATGATGATGATGATGACGAAAAGGAAGTTACAGTATGTACGCTCATAAGATTTATATTTTGTAGGAACTTCAAAAAAGATTATTACATGGATCATGCGAAATTTATTGTACTATAAAATACTGATATAAAATTATGACTCCACGAACAAGCTCAGTTTTAGAGATTACGATACCAAAAGCCAAGAGCCATCACTCGATGAGGTCCATATATTGTATTATATTATGACGTCTGACATGTTTATGTGACGGCTGGAAAAACATCGAAATATCAAATGGGAAAATTCTCCCGTTATACAAGTTTTAGTACGATGTACTTGACCGGCACGACCGGGGAGATACCTCTCGCTTATACGAAATCGGCGTGAAGTTACAGCTGTGCTGTCGCGTTTCATGCGGTGTAAGTAGCCGGTGGCTCATGGCGGGAGGAGGAAGGGGGCAATGCATCTATATAACCTCTACGCAGATGTGTATGGGCGTCGGCAATCATGAAAATGGCCCCGACTGCTCTTTTGCTTTATAAAAAAAGTGTGTGCTTTAAATCACACAACTGAAATACAATATATACAATATATACATATGTCATATGATATTTATTTTGTAAATACATAAAAGTTTCACTTAAATCGAATTTGAATTTTGAATTTAAATGACAACTTCCATTGGCCTCGCCCTGTATGTGATGTTTTGTAATGCTCTCGCCAGCTTACTCCCCATATCAAGCGAGCGTATAGGAGTTTTACTTCAATAATAATTTGCAATAAAACATCGGAAAAAATATTGAAAGTAACTAAATATAAAAAAATATCAAAAATTAAATTTAAAAACTTTAACACGCTCTCCTGCAAAACTTAAAATTTTCAGATGTGGCCCTTTAGTTTATAAGCAGCGATATGTAATAACTTCCTTTTTGAATTCTGATATCCACGCGGGCGGAGCCGCGGGCGGAAGCTAGTTGTATATGACAGTCTGACATGTTTATGTGACGGCTGGAAAAACATCGAAATATCAAATGGGAAAATTCACCCGTTATATAAAGTGTCAGCTGTGCTGTAGCGATTATTTCAATTTGTGAGTTACTGCCGTTCTGTTCAAAGGAAGTTTATGTGCACGACAAATATGCGGATGTCTATGGACGTCATCAGACTGGCAACTGTTGTTAGTAAGAGGTAGTGCCACGTTGCATGCTTTCAGCCGAAGTGAGCGCGTTCGGAGAGGCACACCTCGCTTATGGCCTGGATTTTAGTCCTCGGACTTTTTTGTCCGCTAAAATAGAACGCTTACAACAGTATGGAGTAACGCAAACGACGGATTAAAAATACCGCGTACAAAAAGTCCCGCGAATAACCGAGGACATGCAGAGAGCGGAGTGGATTAAAGTACGCGGGACTCCCCGAAAGAAATAGAACTCTAGTGACTAGGCGAAGCAACTCACACGGTGGACTTTAGTCCGCGTTGCGCTGTCGAGTGAGGCATGTTACGGGCAACAAATGCTCACACACCGTGTGCGTTGAGTACGCAGTAAATCCGCGGCGGACCTTTTATTAGCGGAGCGTACTTTTTTCTCCGCCGCGGACAAAAGTCCCTCGTCTGCACAGGTCGTTAAAGTGACAGCTGTACTGTTGTATTTCGTGTGGCAGTTACTTACGCAAAGTGGAGTGGGGAAGGGGGAAGTAGGACAATGCATCTGAATAACTTCTGTGCGGGTGTGGGTAGTCTTGAAAGTGGCTCCTGCTCGTTTGTCCGATTATACTACAAAAAAGCTGATCGTTTTATATTATAAAAGATAAATCAAATCAATGTAACATTACTAAAATATTTTATTTATAAAATATAATTATTATTTATAAATTATTATAAATACCTTTATGTCTATCTTATCTTAAATACACACCTTTTTATTGTACACAATGTAATTAAGTTAAGTGGAAATTGAGCAATAAGTGGTTGACAGCAGAATGAAGCAGGTAACGGGGCCATCGGAAATGTAAGCATCTGCATTGTTATTATGCAGATGTGTCATCTTCCTTCGGTACTCCTCTTCCAATGGGCCACCGGAAACTACTGTTCGGAGGTATCGTGGGCAAGAGGCACCTCTCCGGTCGTGACGGCCCAATTCTGCTGCCATACTCGAAATCTCTTAAAAATATCTCTAATATTGTCTTCTATAATTTTGCTTAAAATATTGTCGCTATATTCTAAATTGTTACGTATTAAATAGGTAAAGTGTGCAAACTTTTGAACATATCATCAGAAATTATATTCTGACAAAGATTAAATTCCTACATAAATTGGCCTTACAAAGACTAGTACAGTAAAAGCCAGGCAATATTGCTTATTATCTTAATGAACACATTTTTGCACTACAAAATTAGTTTACTCGAAAGATTGCACACTTTTGCTCAACAATGCCCAACGCAGAGCTGGGGATCGAAACATTAAGCCCCAGAAACTGCCTCTATTTGGATCACGTGAGTGTGCTTCCTCGGCTTGTGAATACCATCGAACTCGTCATAGATATCCTCCAAGCTTCTCCCTTTCGTTTCTGGCACGAAGAAGTACACGAAAATTGCTCCTATCAGGCATGTCACGGCGTAATGCCAAAGCGTCCAACCCATGCCCACGAATATCACCAAATTGTAGAACAGTTTGGTCACCCCAAAGGCCAGGAACCAATGAAACCCTGCAGTCACTGCGGTGGCCCTTCTCCTTACGTTCGGAGCGAAGATTTCACGAAGCATCAACCAGGGTATAGGCCCGACGCCGGCTGCGTACATAGATACATAGATGCATACCAAAAACAAAGGTACCCAAGTGTTGGCTACAGTCATATTTGTGGCTCTGAAATGGTAATAAATAGCAAGGCTCCCCAGACTAAGAGCCATTGACAAGAAAGATATTAGGAGCAGGACTCGCCTTCTGATCTCTTTGAGGAACTTGGTTGAGAAGTACGTAGCTGAGACCAGGAAAAATCCGAGGATGATGGCAGCAGCGGATGAGCTTAAGGACATCGTGAAGCTGTTGAAGATCTTCTCGGCATAAAAGATAATGGGGTAGATGCCACTCATTTGCTGGAAGGTCATAAGACCGTAAGAGACCACCAGGGCTTTAACAGTGGCTTTCGTGCTGAACAATTCCTTGAATGTGATTCTGTTCTTTACGTAGTTTCTCAGGTTCTCTTTCAAGATTCTATATTCGGCGTCAATGTCGCTGTCTATTCCCCTGAAGTAGCGCAAGGATGCGGAGGCTTCGGTGAATTTTCCCTGCGACATGAGGTAAGTTGGAGATTCTGGGAGGAAGATGAAGGCGACGAAGAATGCCACGGGAATAGTCGCGCAAAGCATCGACAACCACGCGACGCTTTGAAGCATCCCTGGAATTGAAATAGTTTAGACTGATTATTTTAAATACTGAAATATTAATAGTAAGAGTAAGAATTTTTAAAATCTTCAAGAAAAGATTCATCGCTCAAGGGCCGGCAACGCATCTGTGACACCCCTGGTATTGCGGATGTCTGTGGGCGTCGCTGATCACTTACGATCACGTCCACTACTGGGTCGTTGCCGTGCTTGCTGTTCCAATAACAGCACAGTTGCGGGATCTTCAAGAAAAAGGCTTATTCATCGTCCAAAGGTCAGGAACGCATCTGTGACGCCCCTGGAATTGTGCATGTCTGTGGGCCTCACTGATCACTTACCATCACATGACCCGACTGCTCGTTTACCCGCTATGCTGTATAAAATTTGTTGTAAAAAATTGTCAGTCCAATATACAGGGAGCCTTAAAATCAAATTCAAGACCGCCTTCAGACTTACCTATTACATATCCAAAGAGAATCCCACATGTGAAATGTACGTGGTAGAAGTTGACCAGAGCTGGCAGCAATTGTGTCTCCGCGATGTCCTCCACGTACGGTGGTATCGCCACGCTGAACGCGCCCACCGCGACACCACCCACAAATCTCCCCACATACAAGCCGTAGACGTTTGGACTGGAAAAAGATTGATCAAGTTATTGCTCGCAGAACTGACAACTGTTAATGATGACAGCTTCGTGAGGGGCGTCGATCCAGCAACCAGTTCATTATCGGACTACTACCCATCGAGTGGTTTTATGGCCTGGACGAGGTCAGAGCTGGATGCGACAGCTTGTGAGGGAAACCTGTGGTGATCTCTAGCCTCCTGGCGCCCAGGAACTCTAATTTTTTTCTTTGGTAAGAGGTAGTGCCACACTGCATGCTTGCATGCAGTCGAATTGGGCCGGCACGACCGGGGAGGTACCTAGCTCTCGCTTACACGAGACTGGCGTAAATTGACAGCTGTGTTGTCGCGTTTCGTGCGGTGTGTAAGTAGCCGGTGGCCCATGGAGGTGGGAGGAGAGAGGAGGGCAGCGCATCAGTATACCCTCCTATATCAAAAAAAATAAATATAAATTTGAGTACTATGGTAAATGCCCGGACCTTTTTAGACGGCAAATACACGTTTTTTTACTTTTTATTGGCATTATGTCTAATGTGAATATCAAAGATAAACATACAATCGAACGAAATACACATTAAGTAGGAAATTTTAAAATTGTAATGATGCTAATTATTTTCATTTATAAGGAACAGTGCCCACTGTTCCTTATAAATGAAAATAAGTTTATGCAACCTATATGATATCTATCTGGGCGTTTGTTGCGCCACAAGGCTAGGCCTATGGCTTGTTCTGGCTGTTACAGCAACATCTGCAGATGATGATGACGATTAAATATTTCTAAGAAGTAAGTTTTTTTTCAGAAATTTTTCAGAAGAAAAAAATTCAGACAAACAAGAATGGCGTGAACACGAAACGCATATGGTATTAGTAGCTGGTGGCATGTTTCGAGCAATAGGGTAAAGGCAGGGTAACTCAGCAGTAAGAGGTAGTGCCACAAGTAAGAGGTAGTGCCACACTGCTGCTGCACTGTGTGCAATTCGACTGCATGCTTGCATGCAGTCGAATTAGGCCGGCACGACCGGGGAGGTACCTCTCGCTTACACGAGACCGGCATAAAGTGACAGCTGTGCTGTCGCGTTTCGTGCGGTGTGTAAGTAGCC
>LUGF01013205.1:3009-21033 GCA_001625245.1 Calycopis cecrops
GTGCAAGAATGGTCAAATTTGTTGTTAGTAGGTGCTAGAGATATTGGAGCCGACAGTTTCTTTTCTTATTTTATGTTATGCTATATCGTGGCAGACAATCAGTCAGAGCCATTTTGATGACTACCAACGCCCATAGACATCCATATAGAAGCTACACAGATGCGCTGCCCTTATTACTCCTCCCATTTTCATCGGCCACCGGCTACTTACACACCGCAAGAAACGCGACAGCACAGCTGTCACTTTGACACATTGACTCGTGTAATAAGAGAGAGGTACCTCCCCGGTAGTGTCGGCCCAACTCGGCTGCATGCAGTGTGGCACTACCTCCTACTAAAATACAAGTATACAGATATCTGAAAAAATCTATTCTTTTTATAGTATTTGTATAGATATAGATAAACTGGATTACCTAAAAATATAGGATTAAAATGACGGCTAGCTGTCATGTTTCATGCGAGGGTTTCTCTGGTGCCACGTGAGGGGCTGGAGACATCGAACGCCCGTGGACATCCACATGGTTGTTACTACTTGCTCCTTTTAAATGGGCCACCGGCTACTCAAAAACCACACGAAACGCGACAGCATAGTGCTAGAGGTAAATGTGACCTCAAAAAATAAATTGGAACCTTAGGGCCAGGTTTTTCAATCGTCAGATAAAAATTAACCCTAGGGATAAATTATACCCATCGCACTTAAACACGAAATAAAAAATGAAACAGAGATAGTTTATTCCCAGGGTTATCTTTTATCTGAGGATTGAAAAATCGGCCCTTAGAGTATCTAAACTTCAACTTTAGAACATTAAAACACGGGAGTGCAACAGATATATACAATAAAATATATATAAATTAATATTAACATAGTTCGTCAGCCTATTGCTAATAACATAATATGGATATAATCTGAAATAAAGTATATTTTATGTTTATTTTTTTTCTGCCTTTTCATGCTGACCAAATCACACCCTACCTAAGTGACATGGATATATTGCGAACCTTTCCAAATGCCGCATTTTGCTGACCTTACAAAATGTCAGACCTTAGGCGCCAAGGTAATGTCTGATATTAGATTGAATAGTCATTTGTTAATAAGGTACAGTTTCCGGAACTTAGACACGTTTTTTTTTTTTTAATATTATCAGGGGGCAAACGAGCAGCCGGAGCCATTTTCACGACTATCAATGCCCATAGACATCCGTATAGCGGTTAGACAGATGCGTTGCCTTTCAGCACAGCTGTCACTTCACGCCGGTGTCGTGTAAGCGAGAGGTACCTCCTCGGTCGTGACGGCCCAATTCGGCTACATACATGCATGCAGCGTGGCACTAACTCACCAAATATATAGGAAATTGCAATTGTTGTCATACATTTATTCAAAATCAAAATATTTTTATTCAAAATAGAATTTAAAGAATTGCTTTTTGAATGTCAAAAATTTCCATCTACCACCGGTTCAACCCTAGCCCTGTTCTGAGAAGAACCGGCGAAACAAACTCAGCGGGCCTCATTAATTTCTTCATTATACATTCTTCATTTATATACATTAAAAAATATAATTTACATTTATTTTTGTATAGAAGTAGCCTGGGAGGAGGGTACTATTCCCAAGGTGGTGTCTGTCATAAAATCTATTACTTTGTAATATCCCTTACCACACGTTCCTTAACTACTTTTTTAAATTTGTTGATTGAGAGTTTTTGAACGCTTCCTGGGATCTTATTATAGAGGCGTATACATTGACCCCTAAAGGATTCCGGTGTGTGATTAACATATTATATATTTACATTTATGGTCCAACGGCGTTTACAAAATATCATGACTCACTTCAAACAACATGACTAACTCTAATTGTTTTGTTTTTGATGACCGGCGGCATGTTATGGTTTCTACCGTATCACTACATAAACAATGTCGATTTCCGCAGTCTGTAATTTTTTTTATGGTATAGGGGGCAAACGAGCAGTCGGAGCCATTTTCATGACTACCGACGCCCATAGACATTCGTATAGAAACTAGACAGATGCGCTGCCCTCCTTTCTCCTCCCACCTCCATAGGCCATTGGCTACTTACATACCGCACGAAACACGACAGCACAGCTGTCACTTTACGTCGGCCTCGAGTAAGCGAGAGGTACCCCGGGCTTGCCGGCCCAATTCGACTGCATACAAACATACAGTGCAGCACTACCTCTTACTAAAATTGTCTGTGTCTGCATGCTTATCTTTAAAATTAAGCAACATATTTTGATAGGGTTTTTTTTAAATATATAGAGTGATTCAAGAGGAAGGTTTTTATGTCTAATAACCCTATTTTTGAAGTCCGAAATCCATGCGGGCTACGCTGCGGGCGGAAGCTAGTTTATAACATAGTCTATACGAGATCTGTCTTAATGCGAGTCACAAACAGTAGGGTTTTTTGGTATTTTATTGCGGGTTGTTTTTTTTTACCACGGGGGAAACGAGCAATCGGAGCCATTTACACGACTACCGATGCCCACAGTAATGCTCTAAATAATAGGAAAACTGCAAAATAATTAATATCCCAATGTCTATAGAGGATAGTCATCTAAAACTCCCAATGAGATCAAAAATATAAAGCTCAACTTCGTTTCACGTTTTTTTTACGCAGTGGGTTAAAAAGTAGTCTACAGCCTTCCTCGTAAATGGGTTAACTAATACTGAAATAATTTTTCAAATCGGACTAGTAGTTCCAGAGATTAGCGCGTTCAAACAAACAAAAAAACAAACACTTCAGTTTATTTTTTTTTTGAGAAAACCTTTTCTTTTTTTTTTGGATCAGTGGAAATGAACCGAGTGATGATGATCATTGCGATGAGCACCGCGTCTAAATAGATCTCCACGATTGTACAAGATTGGAGTTTTCCGGTGGAAAATGCTGTGGCGATGAGAACACAAGTAGTTTTTTTATCATCATTCCAAGGCTTACAACCTATCATTTTATGATTGTTAGACATGATTTTGAAGAAGAAATGTAGGTACTAGGTACGTATACCTACTGGACTTGGGTGGGTCTGCTGGACTTGCGAATTAACCGAATACCCTGGTGACTTCATTCTTAAATTATCTCATCATAGTTAAAGTTTCTTTATCCTATTGATTAGCGAATTACATAGGCAATGCGCTTATCATTAGTATTAAGAAACATTGTTCCAAGGTGAGCAAATAATACCTTCCCCCCCAGCCCCTCCCAAGATACTGCCACCTGGTCGTTGTGTAATTCCCAAGGCTACGCCGGACTGGGCTGCCGATACAGGCTTGGGGGGAGAGGCCAGACTAAGAGCAGCTCTACTGAGGCTTTTACATTAGTAGGTATTACACTAAGCGTAGAGTCCGACATAAGTCTAGGGGCCACCCGGGCTCTCAGGTAGTATCATACGTGGGCTTTCCCCTGCGTCAACAAAAAAGGTGGAAAAATTTTTTTGTTAAATCATTTGCTATGTTCAAAATGTAGTAGGAAATAATAATGTAATGCGAGATCACACGAAACCGGAATCACTAGAATACTAGTTACAACTATAAATAATGTTTCTATGTGTTTTTAAAATTTGTATTAATTATCTGTATAGCTTAAATAACGTTAAAGGCGTTGATATTTTCATAAACATGTACGGAGTCTATAAAATTTACGTTAAACAGTATGATAACAAGATAAAAATAATTTATCTGTGCTAATCTTATTAGGGCAGTAATTTAAAAACAAAATATTTTTGGGTATCTATTGAAGGTTTCTACGAATTTATATTTAACATGGCATTTTCAATAACAACATATCTTCGTTTGCACGAGTACCACGCCGCTTGCATGTAGCCGAATTGGGTCGGCACGACCGGGGAGGTACCTCTCGCTTACACGACACCGGCGTAAAGTGACAATTTTACAGTCTTGTTTAGTGCGGTGTATAAGTATTCGGTGGACCTTGGAGGCGTGTCTCGGTAGTCATGAACATGGCTTCGAATGCTCGTTTGCCCTCTTATACTATAAAAAAAAGGCAATAGGTAAATATATTCTATTCTCCTGCATCTGAAACCCTAGATATTAAATAAGCATATAATTTAAATAGTAAGAGAACGTTCTCGAGAAATTGAGATACACATGAATATTTGACCGCCACATCAGCCGTACGACGTCCGCTGGCCGACACCCACCTCCCGTCCTCCGCTCTCCACAAGCAACTGAGACGTGTTACTTGCATATTGATATGTCCACGTATAGCGCAAGTCGATGCTTGTCCTAGAGACTATCACAGACTACCCAGGTAACAGGTTCAGACGGCCATGATCGATACATGACATTAGACTAGCGATGCGACTCGAGTTATACTCGAGTAATAAAGCCACTCGAGTGAAAATGTCACTCGAGTGAAAATGTCACTCGAGTAAAAATGTCACTCGAGTAAAAAAGTCACTCGAGTAAAAACGTCACTCGAGTGACACTCGGTGACTCGAGTTCACTCGGTAACTCGAGTGCAAGTGCACTCGGTAACTCGAGTGCAAGTTCACTCGGTAACTCGAGTGCAAGTGCACTCGGTAACTCGAGTGCAAGTTCACTCGAGTGGGTTTTTTTTCACTCGAGTACGAGTTTGACAAACTGACTCGAGTGACTCAAGTAAAAATGTATCTCAAGTCGCATCACTACATTAGAGCTTTGCAATAGAAGAAAGATGACAAATATGACCAGTGTGACCAGACAATGTGGCAGTTTTTATTCCACAATATAATGTTGCCCATATAAAAAAATATTATTCTACTCCCACAATAATATATGCAGCGTTGTAACTGCACTGAAAATCAGTGGCGGTCTCATTTTGAAGCGCTCCGCTATATTTTTGCACATCTAGAGCTAGTAGATGTGCAAAAAAACTAAGGGGTGAAAATAAATATTAAGGTAACGTATTATCGACAACCTCAAATTGAAACTGACATTTATTGATTGACATTTGATATTAATCATAGATTTTAAATTAAGAATAATCTACTACCAATTTACATATTATTTTTACAGAATTAATTTAAGCCAATATTAGCTATCCAGGCAGCCGGTATCTTGTCAAAATTGCAAATCAATTGCCATAGTGATGTGCAATGTTACTTTGTAAAACTGTCACTGTCAACTGTCAGAAAATGAACGAATTACAAAAACATCAATAAATTGGTAATATCGGAAGCCTGTGTTGATAAAGCGTTTACATATAACACCCTATAGCTGTGGTTTTAATAGAAATTCGTTCCCAGTTTGTCCGGAACAAACAATATACACCGGACACATCCAACGAATCACACAAATTGTAATTAATGTCCTGTAGTCCGGGGATTTCGCATAAATATTGAACAGCGTGGGCCAATACATTAATTACAGGCCTAGAGTTGGGGTCTCGTTTGTTCAGCTCTGTACTATGTGAAACATAGTTTAACTATGTTGCGTGCATAGTTGGAATATTGACTTTTGCATAATATTATGTGTACATCCATAGTTAGAATGTAATCAATAAATGTAATCCTCATCCCACCCGACATATAACTGTTTATTTAATTAATAATTATGTTTATACGTAAAACCTTAACCCCCTTATTAATAAACATAGATTTATTTTATCCAAGGATTAACCCAGTATTAAACTCACATCTGTCTAATTCCATACTAATCCTAAATTAATAAACACATAAACAGTATGGAATGTGACAGATGTCAGTTACTAGGTTAATGCTTGGATAAAGTTAATCCATGTTTAATAATAAGGGGGAAAAGTTTAAATGTTAAAACATGAAATAAATGTAGGTACCTAAGATAAATCGAGATTTTTTTTATCACAAAGAAAAATATAATTGGCATATTTAATCACAAAGATTCGCACACTATACTCGGAATTTTAATTCGATTCCAGATTTGACAATTTCAGTGTTGTAACGTTATGACAAATACTAAATAGTGAAGTTGCGAAATTATTCGATACGGAAATGAAATATTTCCGAATCGATTCCTCTTGTTTATAGTAGTATCAGCTACTACTTTAATCGAAACTAAGTACATCAAAAAATTAAATATTTTTGAACGGATAATTTAGTTATGACGAATAATTAAGTATCTGAGATTTTTCTTTAATAATTATATGTGAAATTGATAAAAATATGTGATAATGAAGGAACATGAGAAATAAAACAAATGGTTGTAATATGGGCCTCCAATTGCACGGAAGTTTCATATTTCACGTACTTGTAGACGTTGCGGATCATTACTTTTTCAGTAACAGTTAATGCTTTTCGTTTTTTTTTTTTTTTGGGGACAAGAATATGTCCGCGTCTTTTTGTGATGTACTTGGCTGAGGATCCATTTTGAAAAAAGAGATACTCAAAATTCACAAAACGTAATACAATAACAAAACAAACACAACGTAAATAAACTTTAACAAAAACCTAACAAAATAACAAAATATCGCAATTAAACAAGATATTCGTGCAGTCAGACTGGGAGAATGAAGCCGAATGACAAGATAAACAAAATGGCGGTTTATTATATTAAATTTTGTTTTTAATAGTTATAAATAACAAAATATAAAAAACAAAAATATTAACTTTTAATAAAATAAAGCAGCATAAAATAAATGCTTATTATTAATTATCATGTATTTATTTCAATAAAAATCAATCATTTATTCTTTAATTGGCACACCGACATGATATAATTATAATTACATAAACATAAAATCGCGATTGTTTTTCGATTGTTGTGTTCATCACTATTAAGTTATATGTGGTATCATTATTTCATAAAATGACAGTAGCTAATGTCAAATGTGGAATCGAATTAAAATTCCGGGTATAATATTTATTCGAATAATTCCATATTCAAATTAAATAGCGAGCACTTCGCTGGTTTCCTGTTACACATTTTAATCCCTGCATCACTCATAGAAGAATTATACAGCAATCTAGACCAAAGATGTGACAAGAAGGTTCATTTAATCTCGTCAATTCATGACAATGTCAAACACAATAGCTGACGTATATAATAGACAAAACAAACCAAACGCATATCAAAATCCATTTATTTAATCTCATCAATAAATGACAATGTCAAACAGAATCGCTGACGTATATCGACAAAACAAACCAAACGAAGCGATCCAACTATACAGTATAATTAGTAAAGGATATTGTAAAAACAGTTCGTTTCGTTCGCAGCTCAGCGGGTAATGCAATATGAGTGAACTGCTCGTGTTCCACGCGATTAAACAGACGTATTGTTGTAAAAAACTGTGAAAGAACAGCTTTATCATTTATCTGCAGTGTACACTTATAGTCATAGATTTAGAATGTACAAGATACACGATGTCAGAACAGAGGCAAAACAAAAAAAAATTGACAAATGTCATAATTACTACTAAAACACATATATGACTTTGTCATTATTATGTAATCGGGACGCTATGGCCTCTTACTCGCGCAAAATAATTGTCTCATATGTGTACTTCATCTGTTGTCTCTTTTCTTTTCCGATGATTGGAACTTAATTTGAATGTCTCGCTCCCACGCTTTGTACATCATTTCACGTAGTGAGAACAATTCTAAATCTATGCCTATAGTTATTATGTGTGTTGAATTATCAAGGAAAATGCGAATAACTTGTATCGCTGGTCTAGAGCACATTCTTTAAGTGGTTTCAAAGTGGTCAATTTTGACTGGAGGGAAAACCAGTTTGGGGTCGTCGACTTAAAATACTTAGCGAAAAACGAACCTCCTGACTCTGAATAGTTAATGATACAGTGCAAAAACTAACGACTGGTCACTGGCAGGAATTGAACTGGGGACAGTTAATCAACAACTAAACGTCCTTGCCTGGCCAACAACTTAACTGTCGTATTAGATATATAGGTTTTCTCACGGTTAAATACCCCCACATCAATTAATTTATTTAGGTTAAAAAGTGATAATGTTCATCTTCAGCACTGCCCAAACCATAAATAAATACTATGGTTAGTAACAAGAAAGAAAAACATTTATTCGGACACACTACAAGAGACTACAACAACAGAGTACCCATACACAAGTTAACACATACTCACAATAACATTCTATTACATTAAGACATAAAGATAGGTAACGTAAAGATTGCCTCAAGTAAGGACCAAAACGGTAACACTATGTCAATAATATTTATAAGCACACACCTGCACGCCTCTAACCTGTAGATCTCAAATTACCCATTATGGCAAAGTTTTACTAACTACAAACGGTAGGAAAGTATTTTTAATTTGATATGACACGAGTACCCAGAGGTATAAATTGAATACCGAAACACTTTAGCGAACATTTCGGGAGCACCGCAAGACTCTCGACCCGTTTCTGACACGAGGTACTGCGGCTGAGTTTCTCTACTACAGAATTAAAATTACCACGAAGGCACGAAATGTATCAAATTATATTCATTATTGAATAAAACTTTGCCACCACATCCCTAATTTTAGTTGTAAAATAAAACTTTGCCACCACATCCCTAATTATAGGCGTAGAATAAAACTTTGCTATCACATCCCTAATTTTAAGCGTAGAATAAAACTTTGCCATCACATACCTAATTTTAGACGTAGCACAAAACTTTGCCAACACATCCCTAATTTTAGGCGTAGAACAAAACTTTGCCACCACGTCTCTACTTTTATGCGTAGAATAAAACTTTGCTATCACATCCTCAATTTGAGGTGTAGAATGAAACTTTGCCACCACATCCCTAATTTTAGGCGTAGAATAAAACGTTGCTATCACATCCCTAATTTTAGGCGTAGAATAAAACTTTGCCACATCCCTAATTCGGAAACAGGAGTCAGGATGGGGGTCTGATCTCTAGCATAGTCACAAATAGCCTAGTCAAGGCTTTTTCAAGAGATAGTGTGACAGTGCTGCATTGCAGCCGAAGTGATACACAATACCGGCGTAAAGTGACAACTGAGTTATGACGTTTAGTACGGTGGAAGTATGCGATGGACGGGGGGTAAGAAAGTCAACGGATGCCTCTATAACCTCTACGCGGATGTCTCCAGGCACCGATAGTTACGAAAATGTCAGCGACTGCTCTTTTTTTTCGACCCCGTATATATGTTTATATATAAAAACCTCTACAGGCTCTCAATGACACGCAAAATGTGTCATGTGTGTTAGGCCCTCACGCTGCGTGTTCTACAGAATGATTGGATCACTAGTAGAATGATCTCATCAAGAATCGTTTCTTGGGCATAAATCTTTACCTAGGTACGGAAAGGGTATGGAAAGAGAGCGAAAATAAAATTCATGGTCCTTCTATAAAATTCACATTTAAAAGGCGTGGGAATATAGGTAAAAGCTTATAACCTAAATAAATATTTTTTAAGCTAATCTTTGGGTGAATTGGTACCAAATTAATCTGCCATTTCTTTGTAGAGGTAACATGATATGATCTAGATTCTAGCATATCATGTTGAGTAACTTTTATGTCCATAACTTGAACCGACATGACGGCATGCGAAAATATTTCGAGATCAAATAGTAAATCATTATTTATTTGAAACACATTATATTGTTTAAATTAAGTGCCTTGTCACAAATATTAAGAAAACTAAAAATGAGATCATATCCTTTTAAATGTAACAAAGGAGAATTATATTTTGTTCATAAATATCTTGTCATTATTCTAGTTTGTTGTTTTTGCCTATTATAGGTTTAATTCGTATAATATTGACTAATCCTTTAATATACCTAACTCATCATCTATTTATATTATGTATATAGGTTGGCGCTATGGGGGAAACCTACGTTCAGCAGACTATAGGCTGATTCGATAAAAACATATTTTTGGCGCCAACAGTTCTCAAATTTCAGTTTCATATCATAAAAATAGATCGTGTATAAAATGATAAGATCAATAATGGGTTAATTTATGTTAAAATACGGCATCTCTTATTCATACAAGTACCTACTTAAGCAACCGAGCTTTGACTCTCTTTTTTAAAGTTTAAAGTAGATTTATTTTTAATACTACCTATCTAAACAAAATTTCAGAGATAGTCTGGGGCGTTTATGAAATGTCAATCATAAAAAATACGTTTTAACGGTACGATGTAAATGAAATCTTTTAAGGAAAGGTTGTTCCAAGGAAATCCTTTTTATACCCCGCCTCCCGGACCACAGATTAATGAGACCAGAGGCTGTATGAAGGGCGAGAGAACTCCCCCCTCGCCCTTTAGGGCCTCTAATCATTATTTACATTACCGTTATGTATTATATTAATTGTAAATATTTTATATACAAGTTTTTTAATTTCAGTTTTACATATATACAGATGGAAACTTTTGGAATTGATATATTCATTCCAATGAACAACCAAACGATAAGCAACATTAGAATATTGATTTAACATTATTCGTGACAGGCGTTAATTCATTGAAAGTCCCTCAACAAGTCTATGGTCTAAGTATTATTTAAATAGGTTTTTAACTTTATACAGTTATTAACTAGCTTCTGCCCGTGTCCTTGCACACTTGGAATGAGAATGAATTTACCTTCTAAGGTAGAAAGCAATCGAAAACAATACTTGAATCAATACTTTATTTAGCCTTACATGTGTGTTATAGCAGTGTAATTTTTTCTAAATAAATATTATTCTATTCTATTCTATTCTATACTTGATCTCAATCGTTTGCAAGATTTTCCCATAAATTGTGAAAAAACACTCGATTTTGGTTAAATCTAAATTATTATACTAAAAAAGTATGATCCGAAGCCTATAAGGCAGGTATTACACACAAATTGCTAAGATTTGTACAAAATTCATCTTAGTTGCCTACCTCAATCATAGCAAATAGAAAGTAAAAAGTTATATCCCAAGTTGCCTACACAACTAACTCAATACAACAGAGATATTCACGTGTTCTACGGGCATGTCGACGAAACGTGAGCGCGAGAACAAATAATGGAAAAGTGAAATAGTTTGATCCCAAAGGAGGTCCTCATATAACTAGCCTTAAATTTGGTGTTTTAGTATTCTACAGGGATACCTAAAGGTGCTAACTGCTAGGTAAGAGGAATGCCACGTTGTATGCATGCCGAACTAGGCCGGCACAATGCAGGTTCCGGGGCTTACATGAGATCGGCGTAAAGTGGCAGCTGTGTCGTGTTTCCTGCGATGTCAGTAGCCGGTGGCCCATGTAGAAGGGAGGAGAATGGAGGGCAACGCATCTGTATATCCTCTATGCGGATGTGTATGGGCATCGGCAGTCATCAAAATGTCACCGATATCTCGTTTGTGTGTTTTAGGGTTCCGCTGGGTAACCTAAGTACAACCCGGTTATTAATAGCCCGGAACCTAGAATTTCTCAACTGCTCATTAACCCTCACGGACACTCCGTGCAAGTTTTTGTCTTTTTGTTGTTTTTTTAATTCACTTTGTTTAAAAAAGCTAGCTTTCGCTGGATGCAAGTTTGTGATCGTGACCTATAGCGCTCTCTGGAGAAAGCGTATGTCCAGCAATGGACGTATTCTGGCTTCTAATGATGATGATGATGAAGATGAAACAGACCAGATTACTAGATTTTTTGCCAACGAAATGCGCAGCCCGCAGATATACACGTAAATATCTAAATCAGGGGTTCCCAAAGTGTAAGCCGTAGAAATTAAAGAGCGTCTCCGCGAGTCGATCCACATAGGCATATTCGCGAGTATCTTTAGGGATACTCAGATCGGTAAAGAAAATAGCCTTGCAGCAGGCACTTTTCCACCAACATTTAGATTAGATTTAGCGTTGGGCACCATGACAAAATACTAAACTTGGAACTGCGCCGTGAGCTGAAAAAGATTGGGAAACTCTGATCTAAATCATTTCTGTTATTGGTTCACTGGAACGATTACACTTTCACTTGCATTACAAGTCTTTTATAGTTATTTGTAGTTTTTTTATAGGAGGACAAACGAGCAGTCTGAGCCATTTGGTGACTACCGACGCCCATTAACATCCGCATGTTATGCAGATGCGTTGACCTCATTCACCCATCTCCCGAATAGGCCACCGGCTACTCACAAACCTGTCACTTTACGCAGATATTATGTGTGAGAGGTACCTCCGCGGTCGCGCCCGCCCAATTCCGCGGTAATGCAGCGTGACACTATCTCTTTTAACACGATAAAATATTTATTAGTTATTGACGACTAGGCTGGCGCAATGGTACAGGGCTCGGATAAGGGGAGCATATTGCGATAGGGGTCGCGGGTTCGAATCCCGCCTTAGTCCTGGATGTTTATCTATGTATTTCCATAATAAAAACCTTAAACATATATAATTTCTTAAATTTATAAAACCTATTATTAAATATATTCCGTTGTCTAGTACCCGTATCACAAGTCCCTGGACTTAGCACGGGGCTAGGTTAACGTGGTGTGTAAAGTCCACAGATATTTATTTATTTATTAAAGGTGCTAGCGAAAACATATACGTCGACGTTTCGGCCGGGTTACATCAGGCGTGGCGGCCGACTGCTGTTTTGTAGTTCTCGTTGCGGCAATTAATTATCTTAGAGCCACACACGCTACAGCAGCGGCGATCAGCGATTTAGCTGCTTTTAAGAAGCTGAACGTAGCGACCACCAGCTTCCCACCACACACGCCAGACGCGGCAATTTAGTCGCTTTGCGACTAAATTGCGAGCTACTTATGTTGCGTATCGAGCATCGGAGCAGTCGCTAAAACGCGAGATCCCGATACCGCGACCGAACGCAGTCACTAAGGCTCAACTCACACCGAAACAGCGGCGAAGGGCAGCGAAGCGAAGCGACCCGCCCGGCAGGAAAGGCACGCGGATTCCCGCGACTGCTCGACAAGTCGCTGGAATGCTCCAGAAGTCGCGAGAATTTGATAATAAGTATTACAGTAATGAAAATAAAGTTAAAATTCATATGACACTGCGAGTGTGCTCCGCTTCGCTGCCCTTCGCCGCTCTTTCGGTGTGAGTTGAGCCTAAATCGCCGATCGTCGATGCTAAAAGTAGCGTGTGTGCTGTCGCCCTTAGATCTAAGCTCCATTGTTGAAAAATAATAACCTCCGGAACAAGGGGTCCGGCCTATTGTACGACCTAGACTTTTATTTACCGAGGGAAACGAGCATCCTATAACGGAATCTAATGCAGAGTTGCCCTATTTCATCCACCCCTGTTCCAAGCCTTTGTGAGCGGTAGTGCCATGCTACGTTACATCCGAACTGGGCCAGCACGACCTCTCTGGGTACCTCTCGCTCATGTGATATCGCTGTTCCACCGAAAATAGTCCAAAGAGCAACAACAATTTGAACATCTCAGCAGTGAATATTATATCCGGGTATCCTACTAATATTATAAATGCGAAAGTTGGTATGTTTGTTTGTTTCTTACTCCTTCACGCAAAAACTGTTGAACCGATTTTCATGAAATTTGGCACACACATAGAGGGTAACATGGAGTAACACATAGGATAGTTTTTATACCGAAAAAATGTTCCTATGGGATGCCGTGTGATGATTTTCTATTTTCCACGGGATCGAAATTTACGCGGGTGAAACCGCGGGACGCGGCTAGTCCGGGTATAAAAATCACTGCTGAGATTGTCGTCTCACTTCGTTGCATGCACAGTTCCTTTCTAAACTTAGCCGAAATTCGGTCTTACAGCCTTAAAGCACCGCCATATACTGTGTAGTTGTGTACACATCATCCCCCAGGGCCATTAAACGGTCCAGATTAGGAGTAAAAGCAAAGGTCGCAGTTACGTGGACATAAAACAAAATGACATCATGTACTGAAGGTGAGATCACTAATGAGGTAGATAAATCCGTCGTGTGTCATGTTGTCTTGTGGATAGATCTGTTAGCTGGTCGTATAAGGAACGGGTTCTTTCTTTTATAGTGTAGATGGCAAACGAGATGTCGGAGCCATTTTCATGGCCGCCGACGCCCATAGATATCCGCATTTCTGCAAATGCGTTGCACTCCCATTATTTATAGGTCGGTGGTCTTTTTTTATGGGCAAACGAGCAGCCGGAGCCATTTTTATGACTACCGACGCCCACAAACATCCGCATAGAGGTTACACAGATGCGCTGCCCTCCTTTCTCCTCCCACCTCCATGGGCCCCCGGCTACTTACACACCGCACGAAACGCGACAGCACAGCTGTCACTTTACGCCGGTCTCGTGTAAGCGAGAGGTACCTCCCCGGTCGTGCCGGCCCAATTCGACTGCTTGCAAGCATGCAGTGTGGCACTACCTCTTATCAAATGGAAGAGAGGCAATCCTCTCTTCCACGGGCCAGCCGACTTACGCGGGTTCACAAATAAATTCCGGTTTACTAGTAAGTTTTCTCCTCCCGTTTGTCTAATATTTTTTAAGGGAGAGCTAGTGGTGCTGCATTGCAGCTGATATGGGCCAGCACGACTGGTACTGGTACTCTCTGGTGAAGTGACAGCTGTGGTTCGATAGGTTGGTGAGTTCCCAACGGTCCATAGGAGTGGAAGAGCAAGGAGCACATTTGCATTACAATGATGCGCATGCCTATGGGCGTCGGTAGTCATTTAGAGGCTACTGATTAGTGATGCGACTCGAGTAGGAATTTGCGACTCGAGTCACTCGAGTGAGATTGTTCCCTCACTCGAGTTCACTCGGTAACTCGAGTGCAAGTTCACTCGAGTAGATTTTTTTTCACTCGAGTACGAGGATGACAAACTGACTCGAGTGACTCGAGTAAAAACATGACTCGAGTCGCATCACTACTACTGATTCTGGCCTCTCAATTGGCTGTTAGATAGTCCGTACGGCAAAAGTTCTTCGTAGCAACTCGAACCTGTGAAACCCAAATTTATTTACCTCCCACCTAAGTTGCTAATGGGCCAACCGGGACCTTAAAAGGAACCTTAGAAACCGTTCCTTAAGGTTTTGAGTTTTGTTATCGGTGAGACGTCAAAAATAAGAAGAATAAGAACAATTGAAAAGTGTTCAATATTAAGTTTGGCCACTCGCAGAACTACCGGGACGGTATTACCGTATTAGCTTTATTTTTTTGTCGGTATCGGTATTTATTATCGGAATAGATCATACCAATTGAAAAGCAAATCAATCAAAAACAAAACACTGTTGAGATTGACTGATAGGTATTGTCTAGCTTGTTATTCCGACCGAATATGGTTTGATAAGATAACATATCGTTTACTTCAAAATAACCGTTTAAACTAAAATTTCAAACAAAAACAACTTTGTGTATTTATTTTTAGATTTTGTCTGGATTTTAATTGTAATTATATTTTGTTGTACGTACTGCTTTATAGTTGCTTGCTTGAATTAATTTTTTACGATGCACATTAATTATTTTCATTTCATTTCAATTATTAAATTGCATTATATAACTAGCTTCTTCGTGACTTAGCTCCGGAGAAAACAACAACACACCTTCCCAGCCAATTTCCCAGCCATTGGGGTAGGCAGAGATAAACAAGTAATAAGTACGTATATACTATATACATTCATTCAGTCGTATAGTAGGTAATGCATTTAATATATATAATGGTGGCCCATGGGGGTGGGAGGAGAAAGGAGGGCAGCGCATCTGTATAGCCTCTATGCGGATGTTTGTGGGCGTCGGTAGTCATGAAAATGGCTCCGGCTGCTCGATTGCCCTCCTATATCATAAAAAAAAAATATGCGTTCCAAACATCCAAACTTTCTCATTCATTACTTTAGGAAGATTATTTATTTTATTATTATCTAGTATTCCAGTGTTAAGCACAATCGGTAATATTGTCTAATGAACGGTGAGTAGATACCTACTATAGCCTGAGACATAAGCGTTAAGCCTAGTTTAGGCTTAGAACAGCTCTGTAATTCAGATTCAAGCCATAACTGAATATATAAATTATTGTTATTATCTTTTAGTATGGCTCTGCTTAGGATCCTATATTTCAATATGTAGACCGCGCCACCATTTTTCGGATG
Organism: Calycopis cecrops; assembly: GCA_001625245.1. Classification (NCBI taxonomy): domain Eukaryota; kingdom Metazoa; phylum Arthropoda; class Insecta; order Lepidoptera; family Lycaenidae; genus Calycopis; species Calycopis cecrops. Next base: position 19,000 of record LUGF01013205.1, read on the forward strand.
GACTAACACAGAGAGGACAGTCGTTCACAATATTACGGGCTAGTAGAGGCAAAGCGGGTTTGGTCAGGCTCTCCGCACTCGCAGTACGACTCTCTGAGCTCCGTTTTGTGGAGATGATGATTTGAACAACCATGTCCTGCAGTGCTATTCTGTAAGTGTCATTTCACAACTCGAAAGCTGAATCCGCGGTGAGAACGTGAAATGATATTCTGTAAAACTCGATCGCGCCTCTAGCGCCACAGAAGTGAGTGTGGCGGTGAGATGAACTATCGAAAGTGAGATTTTGACATTCTTTTCTTACAATTGGTATTCTGTAGAGTTATTTCCCGAATATTTCGCCTATCACTTCACCCGTGAACCTCGAATTCACTTGTGGCCAAGTGAATTCGCTTTCGAAGTGAGTGCGGTCACCTGAGTGAGACTCGATATCGAATTTGATTTTTACAGAATAGCACTACTGTTCTGAACCGGTTACAGTGAATTATTATATATGTACTGTACTAACTAACTGCTCGAGAGACGTTGTCTTGTCATTGTTGGAAAATGAGTTGTCATGGTAACGTGTACTGACCAACGTGGCCGAATTGTCAACCCGTTACTTTACCCTATAATATTGTATATTCTGACGTCTGCCTGGCTGATTTGTGAATCTAAATCATTCTTAAATTCCCTTCAACACACACAAAATATTTCGTCCAAATCGATCCAGTCCTTTAGGAGATGACATAGGTACATACGCACACAAGAAAACTAATATATAAAATTCTCGTGTCACGGTGTGCGTGAGATGGAACTCCTCCGAAACTGCTGGACCGATTCTCATGAAATTTTGTGTGCAGGTCTGAGAATCAGCCAACCTCCATTTTTCATCCCGATATTCCCACGGGATCGAAATTACGCGGGTGAAACCGCGGGGCGCAGCTAGTATATATATAAAGAAAAAAAATTAGCACTATCATGTATGTACTCACGCTTTCGATGAGCTGCTGCTTCTCCTGCAGCTGGTGCTCCTGGTGCCGCAGCGTGGCTCGCTGCTTCTCCGCGGTGCTGCTCAGCCGCGACAGCACCTCCTGGTCGTGCTCGCGCGCGGGGGACGGGGGGGCGCTGGTGCCTGTGCGGAGGGCTACGTCAGTATTATGACAGCTCAGATACTACCTATAGTACAGTATTCTCTGTTACATACACATGCCAAATGGAAGTAGAACAAGTCTGACAGATCAGGGTTGACAGCTGCTGCCTAAGTTCATCTTTACTGGTAATCCGCAGCTCCTAAACCTACGGTGATACATGCTTGTAGCTGTCACTAAGACATGGTCGTGATGTCAGACATCCCTCTTTCTCTTGTTCTCTGTACCTAACCATGGACATCATGTATGGTATGAATACTCAGTGTACGGTCTATGACTAAACATAGACAACCAATATACTAAACAAAGATGTTCGCACATATATACTTATACATATCGTCGGTCGTCGCGGTGTCTCTCTCATTTACAACTTACAAAATTGACTAACTCACTGTTAAGAGACATAACATAAAGCTTACATTTGAATCCCATTCGTCGAGTTGACTTGGAGTGGATTCGGCGTTGTGACGATATAATGTGCGAATACCTTAATGAAGGGTTTTTTTTAATATAACATAGTGGGTAAACAGTAGCGGAGCCACTTGACGTTAAATGTTCACCAACGTCCACAGACCAGCGCCGGATCTAGTTGGGGGCTTTAGGGCCTTAATCATTTTTGTCAGGGTTCGAATATATCCGATATCCGAATGTCAAAATATCGGATATTTATGATATATATATCCTCTTAAACATCTCTTAAACCTACACCCGGAATCACAAGTCCCGGGGCTACTCGGGGTTACTTCCTTTGCCACACGATGGACCCGGCACCCGCACGGTGAATCCATGGAATAAGTTCGTCTCAAAAGTTCGTCTCAAAAAGATATAAGTCAAGTTTGATATATCCATTTTGTATGAAAGTCATGTTGTTATCTTATGATTTAAAAAAGAAACTAAAATGTTCTAA
>LUGF01013205.1:25274-47663 GCA_001625245.1 Calycopis cecrops
ACGTGTGACGTACTTTATGGATGGCCCCTAACAAGTATGCGGATGTATATGGGCGTCGGGAATCATCAATAAGCTATAACTGTTCGTTTGCCCTATAAAAATCTACCTTTTTGCGTAATAGGGTAATCACATTGTCAATATTTCTGAACGTATTAGGGAAAATAAACATGACAGTTATTGAGTACATATTTGAGCGTAGAGAGAGGGGTAATATTATTGAAAATACGAAGCGTAGTTTTAAATATAGAAATGGTCTATTTTTCCAAGAAAAATAAAATTTATGTGATAGAGCTTGGAATAAATAGAAATGTGTTTCTGGAATTGTTTGTACAACAGCTCTTGCATTATCTAGTAATGTGTTTCTGGAATAGTAAACAGGCTGTCTAGATGTTCTAAAGTGCACCGTGTGCTTTAGGCGCAATTTCCTCCCGCGCTATCTGTGAAATCCGCTGCTGCCCTCTGTATTTCTAGACCGATACTTACGTATCTACAAGAAGAGTATATTGTTATCTCAACGCGAAGCGATCGAAGACGAAGCGAAACCTTTTATATTGTAGCTGGGCGTCGGAGATCAATGACAGGACGGACAGACAGATGTACGGACAGACGGACGAACGGACGGACGGACGAACAGACACATGTACGGACAGACGGACGGACAGAAGGACGAACGGACAGACCGACGGATGGACAGAAGAACAACAAAGTGATACTATAAAGGATCCGTTTTCTCTGAAATACGGAACCTTGAAAATAGGTGTAAGTTTTGATATCGGCAATCCATTTGTCATTCTTCTACAATAGGCGAAACGTGCAAAAAAAGAAAAATATCAGCGCCATTGACAAAAAAATTGTGAAGTACATTAACCTGAATTCATGTTACAATTTTCTCTTACGCTTCGAAAAAACGTGAAAATAGGGATCATCCATCATTTTTCGATTGACCGTTCTCTACATTGTAGAGTCTACAAGGACTGTCATTCAAATTCACTCTAGGTTACACTCTCGCAGGTATGACGAACCAATGGCACATAACACAAATTTTCGGGCACGTTTTTTTTGTGGTAAATCAAGACTTTTGAGTTGGTAATATACTTTATTATTTTTCCAGTCATCACAAAGTCCAGATTATTCGTTAGCACATCGAAGAGATAATTAAAGCCTATTTAGAAAATTGGCACGTACATGCAAAAAGGTTCGCCTACTACTTTTACTACTTTTGGTAGTGCCACACTGCATGCTTGCATGCAGTCGAATTGGGCCGGCACGACCGGGGAGGTACCTCTCGCTTACACGAGACCGGCGCACAGTGGAAAATTTGGGCCCGTATCGGATCAAAAATCTGTAACTTCAAGGTTTTTCATCGTATTGTATTGAGATTTGGCACATGTATACAGTGATATACAAAGATTTTAAAAATAATCAATTTTTGTATTTTTTTCAATGTATACATATTTATTTTAGGTGAAAAAAAAGAAAAGAGAAAAAAAGTAATACGAGTAGTTTATTTTTTATAAATAAGTACTAATATGAGTAAAATTAAGAAAACTTAAACAATTACTTATTACACAAGCATAATAAAATACATCCCTACTTCCCTACTAATATTATAAATGTGAATGTAAGTTTGTTTGTTACGCTTTCACGCCAAAACTACTAGACCGATCATTATGAAACTTTGTACACATATTCCTGGAGGTATTAGAAATAACATAGGATACTTTTTATCCCGAAAAAATGTTCCTGAGGGATGCCATGGAATGATTTTCCACGATATCGAAATTTACGCGGGCGAAGCCGCGGGGCGCAGCTAGTAAAATTATAAAATCGTATAGTACCTAATATCTATCTATACCTCACACCAAACTAATTGTCTTAGATTGTACAAATCTTATAATATTATTGGTTTTAATAACTAGGTTTTAGTTACTTATAATGTCATATCTAATTGTTATTACTCTCGCTTTTCCTAACTAAAATTACTTCCGGTGTAAATGTAGGATCACCTTCAGATACCACCTTCAAAAGACAGTGCCTCTTCATCAAGATCCTTCACATTTCTCACATAAGACTTTCTTAAACTTGAAATTTATGGATCTGAAGTAGATAGAAGCGTTTTAAAATACGTCTTCATTTTCTGGTATGGGGCAGGCGCATATTTCTGTAGTCTTTATTGCGCGACTCGCAAGATGCACAAATCTTCCGACAGTTGCCCAATAGGAAGAACAGAAAAATGTTTGATCACGTTTTCTCCGTGTATAAGTTATTTGAGCACGGATGATGGCATATAGTACCAATCATAGTTATTAACATAAATTCGCGCAGTTTCTAAGGCATTAACTCCAAATTTTACGGGATCGATCATCACGCGTTGTAAATGTGCTCAAACCCATATTCTTCTAGTAAAAGAGTGTTTTTCCTTTTCTTTGTTGATTCTGAGCTCTCTCCATAAGCAATGCACGGTTTCCCTCGTTCACCAGAAGTTAATGGCAGTGAATGTGCTTCAGACTCCGGAAACTGTACTGAATATCCTGACTCCAGCCAGCTTGTATTATTCCGAATAAGTTTTCCTTTTTCCATGATGCTTGAGCCCAGCGCTTATTGAAAGAAGGCAGAATATGTCTTTGAATTTCACCAATTACAAAACACAAGTTGTTTTCAGAAACATTTAATGTTTGCTGTAGAACTATGGGCAACGATTCCAAGGTTCTGCCACACTCAATATAGGGAATGATGAAATCGCCCTTAGTACAGTTGAAAGTTGACTTTTCTATGGAAATAACCAATTTAAATAAGTGTCACTTAATATGAAATACACGCTGAAGTGTGCAATTTGAAGATATTTGCTTCCCCTTATATACTGTTTTTTTTAATTGAAATACGTACTAATATCAATGTTATGCATATTTACTCACGCAGGACGAGTGCAAAATAGATGATAAGCTATTTCTATCAAGATATTGTGGTTAATATTGTTTTTGTAAACTATGTCAGCAGTAACCGCAAAAGATACCGAAATATGTACTCCGACCGCTATCACATTTTTACCCATAACTTCCAAGATCGCAAACTTCCGCAGCTGATTTCTTAATTTTTTTAATTATGAATAGTTAGGTTATCAAATAACACATAAAGTTGCGCGTGGGGAGACGTGGGTAAATGTGAAAACCTTTGACGAACAAAAAAAAAGTGAAAAATAGGGTATGTCAATTTTTAAGGACTTACTCAAAAATAAAAAGCATATTAAAAAAAGTTAATAGCTCATTATTAAGAACATAAAATATCCTTTTTAAAAATGTATAAAACCGCATGCATGTGCTAAATACTTTTTTCACAATATTTATTTGAATTATGTGCATGCAAACATTTGAATGAGCCATCCGCTACTTCAACTTACTTCAACCTAAGAAAAAAAAATATTTATGCAGTTTTAGTACAAAAAAATGTCTGATTAGGATTATTTGGTTATTAGAGTATCGAATGCAATAAATATTTCATTCAAATTGTGATATTTTCAAAAACCATTTATGATATGCTCTAGTTCTACCATTTTCCATAGTGCGGCGTAAAGTGACAGCTGTGACAGTGAGCTGTCGTGTTTCGTGCGGTGCGTAAGTTGCCGGCGGCCCATGGAGGTGGGAGGAGAAAGAAGGGCAGCGCATCTGTATAGCCTCTATGCGGATGTTTGTGGGCGTCGGTAGTCATGAAAATGGCTTCGACGCTGCTCGTTTTCCCTCCTATATCATAAAAATAATACTACCATCACTATACTTAGTATGAAGTGTAACAAACAAAACTCCATATAACAATTCCATTACGGAAACCAACACTGCAACTAAAAGCGGACGCGCCGTTTCTTCATACATCACTTCAAACAGACACGCGATACGAAAAAATTGAGGGAAACAAAAGGCGAATATTTTCTTATTAATTGACAACATGTGGGTCGCTAACGATACTTTCGGGTAATACTTTTTTTGTAGTATAAGTGGGCAAACGAGCATACGGAGCAATTTTCAAGACTACCGACGTCCATAGGCATCCCCACAGATGCTATACAGATTAGTGATGCGACTCGAGTCACTCGAGTAAGATTGTACCCTCACTCGAATTATACTCGAGTAAAAAGTCACTCGAGTTATACACGAGTAAAATAGGTACTCGAGTAAAAATGTCACTCGAGTGACGAGTTTACTCGGCGACCCGAATGTGCTCGGTGCGACGAGTTCACTCGAGTGGACTCGGACAACTCGGTGCGCCGAGTTCACTCGGTGACCCGAGTTCACTCGGTGACTCGAGTTCACTCGGTAACTCGAGTGAAAGTTCACTCGAGTAGGATTTTTTTTCACTCGAGTACGAGTTTGACAAACTGACTCGAGTGACTTTTAAAAAGTCACTTTACGCCGGTTACGTGTAAGCTAGAGGTCTCCCCGGTCGTTCCGGCCCAAATCGGCTACATGCATGCAGCGTGGAATTACCTATTACAAAAGTAGTGGGTTGCTAACAAAGGTTACGAACCCATACATAAATTCTCCCCAATTTGGAGAGTCCGTAAGCCTCTTTTAAAGGGGCAAGAAATTATGTTTTTTGAAGTACCCATACGCCCCTTTCTTACACTCTTTGATAACATATTTTTTTTTAAGAAAAGTACGGATAGATAAAAAATATTTACTGATTGTATATATTATAAGAAATATAAAAAAAAATATGCATTCGGTATACAAATTTAGCATCTAACACAAGTTCGCGTAGTGTAAGCTAATTTTGAATTATTACTGAATCTGGGTGCAATAAAGTGGCAATTTTTGCTCAAGACTCGTTAGGCCTGCGGCAGACATGTCCAGTCCAGCTCCATTTGAGCTGCGTGGCTTTGAGACCCACTGCAGCAACTTCTTCGCGGGAGCGCAGCTCGGTGTTTCGGATTCTGTCCAACAACTTGACACCTAAAAGACTCTTTCGCCCTTTGGTTAACCTTAAGACTGGATGTCAAGACCAAAAAAAGTGGCTACGAGCAAGTTCTGCAGATTACGAGGTCCCGGTCTCGATTCCCGGGTCACAAGGGAATTGGGTCATTCCACGGGAAATGGGAAAATGAGTTTTCCTTAATTTTACCGATTCATTTCATCGAGCTGAGTCCGTCAACATTGAATTGAAATCAATTTATTCTTATCAAAATGTTATATTAATTAAATTTATATACCTAGTCTATAAATATATTCGGAGAAAATATTTTCTTCGGCTTAAGCATTTTTGTTAATTTCGTAAATAAGTTTATATTCTATTATATCTTTATAATTGACTATTGATAATTGTATTACTAAAAATAGATAGGTCTAAACATTAGGAATTCTGGAATAAACTTTCTTTGTAAGAGGTAGTGCCACACTGAATGATACATGCAGCCGAATTGGGCCGACACGAACGGGGAGGTACCTCTCGCTTACATGAGATCGGCGTAAGCCGTGAAGTGATAGATTGTCGCGTTTCCTACGGTGTGCAAGTAGTCGATGGCCCTTGGCACCTCCAAGGGAGGGGAGGAGAAAGAAGGGCAGCGCATCTGTACCGCCTCTATGCAGATGGGCGTGGGTAGTCATGAAAATGGCTCCGACCCCTCGTTTCCCCCTAGGTATACCATAAAAAAACTTTTCCACCAGATACACACCTATTTAGGGTTAATAACTTATATTATGTATTTATATTTATATTCTGAAACTTAAATGGTCTAAATGTGAGCTACTTTACATTCCGATACCTCAGCCAACGTGCAAAGCTGACCAGTCCTCTAAATCATCTCAATTTCTCCCCTGTTAAGCCCCGTTGCCGACTCATCGAGATTGGAGAAATCATGAATACATTTGTGTCTACACTCTGCGAACAAAGACTCTAATATACCTCATCGTTAGCCTTTATAGAACATTGAGATAGATATTGCCAAAATATAGCAACAAACTCACTATCGACCAGGAGAAAAATATATCGACAATAGCTGCGCTACGCGGTTTTCGATCCCGTGGAAAATAGAAAATCACCCCATGGCATCCCATAGGAACATTTTTTCGGGATAAAAACTCCTATCCTATGTGTTAATCCAAGTTACTCTCTATGTGTGTGCCAAATTTCATGAAAATCGGTTTAGCAGTTTTTGCAACAACAAACAAACAAATAAACAAACATACAAACTTTCACATTTCTAATATTAGTAGAATTTGGTTAATTCCAATGCCATCTGATTCTTACGCGTAAAATTGAGCCGAGTGATAAAATTACGTTGATATCCATGATGACTGATAATGATTTTTAGCGAGGGGTCCTCGAAAATCTAGTAGTAAATCTAGTAGGTCAAGATTTTTTATTCAATCTGTACAAAAACATGGCCGTTTAATTGTCTGTGTCAATGTCACACCTGCATGTTTAATGAGATAAAACGAATTTACAGCGAACTGCGATCGCCGACCCGCATTGGCGAGTGTCCCGCATCTGATAATGACGCCTCAAACTGCGGAAATTTCTTCACTATTCAAGCTCGTGCAATGAATTATTTTTTTTGTAGCGCTGTGCAAGCAAGAGTAATTCCAATACTTACATGACATAGAATAGCTTTATCCGATAAATGATCGGATAATGACAAGGTTTAGAGTCGAAAAGGGGTCTCCTTAGCATATTAACCCCGCTTTTCATAAACGTTATTAATTAATTTTTAAATATCACATTTAAGAAAATTATTATTCATAAACGCTACAGTTAAATACATTACTTAAATAGTTGTCAATTAAAACAGCCTCACGCGCTAGTTTAAATTCTCAAGTAACAAAATGGCGGAGGCAATGAACAGCTGATATTGACAATTTACATATTGACAGTTTGTGACGGATAGATGACGAATGCGCGCCTACTTTATTTTAGAAGTATGAATGGTAGATGTAAGGAGAATCATCTCATGGAAAAAGTGTACAGCTGTATGTAAGATTGTATTTCATATACACATTTATGATTCTCCTTTACCCTACGGCCCAATTCGGCTGCATGTATCATTCAGTGTGGCACTACCTCGTACAAAGAAAGTTTATTCCAGAATTCCTAATGTTTAGACCTATCTATTTTTAGTAATACAATTATCCCCTCCATAATTAGAAGTTACTGTCAACAATTGACAGTCAGATTTACTAAAAAGTTGCAAGTGAAAAAAAAGTAATGTTGCCTATGCGATTTTAAAGTATCGTTTATGAATAACATATTGTACTACTTAAGGCGTAAGTAGTTGATTAGTTATGTATTATTTAGGATGCTGTTTAACTTGTTCTTATGAATAAGGAGGTAATAGTTTGTGAATTATAATCACATAAATTGAAAAAAATCCATTACAAAACTTGTTAGGTACACAAGTAGACGCAGATGTATAAAAATTGTCACCTTAAATATATTGTAATACTTGTACCTCTTGTTTGTGTTATACGGAATCGTCGAGGGTCTGACTCGCACTTGGTAGGTTTTTATATTATTTTTATCTGCTATACAGGTAGGACCTATATCCCTAGATAAAATAGAATTCATAAAATTTTGGCATTGCCATAGGTCCAAAAATCTACGCGACGTTTAGTAAAAATCAATTGACCATAGTGTGTCAGTTCAGTGAACAAAAACTAAAAATAGTTAATATTGAACGAATGTCCGACTATTTTTAATGCTGTATGATTTAGGCTCTCTATTCTCTATATCGTATCTAGAAAACTGTTTAATATATTTAACCGGTGAGTCAGGTTTACAAATTATATTAACAAATACATTGGCCTCACCTATTATGTATTCGCAGACAAACAGTTTCGGATAACATCAATATTATTGTAACGTGCATAATACATTATAGAGGTGTCCGCACATTATAACGACTCCACACATACTCGACTCCAACTCAACTAGGTGTATTTATGGCATTCAAATGTACGCTTTATGTTGTGTACCATAAGAGTGAATTTGTCACTTTGTAAGTTAAAGGTGGACGACGCACGTACTACAACGTGGTTCAAATACTCGATATGTTTTTTAGTCGAGGTGAGAAGTCATCCAGAATGAATTTGTTAGAAACCGAAGACGCTTACATAGACACAAATGTGATGATATAAGCTTAAAAGAACAAAGATTCCTGCTTATTTAACCGAAGGTTGGAAAGAAAGAAAGAAAAGTTTTTATTCAAAATAGAATTACAGGAATTACTTTTTGAACGTCAACAATTAAATCTACCACCGGTTCAACCCTAGCCCTGTCCGGAGAAGATCCGGCGAAACAAACTCGGCGGGCATCATGTTGTGATCAGATGTAAAATTCAAAAATATAAAAATACAAGTACATTTGCATAATATGATATAATACAATACAATTTATGAATTTACAATAATTATGGTACAGAAACAGCCTGGGAGGAGGGTACTAATCCCAAGATGTGATTCTGTCATAAAATCTGTTACATTATAGCATGCCTTACCACACAAACGCTCTTTAACAACTTTTTGGACGCTTTTTGGGATACTATTGTAGAGGCGTATGCTGCGGAAGTTCTGAGTAAGACGACGAGAGTAGACTGTCTAAATGGATCTACTTTTAGACTAGTCTCCTCGTCGTCTAGGAGACTAGTCTAAATGGAGATCCATCCTCTCGTCGTCTTACTCAGATCCTCCAACCTTCGGCTACATTCAACGGATGGAGTCCATTGCTGCATATAGCAACTAATATTGTTATTTCCTAACTTACGAAGTATTATCGAAAGGAACTTACCATCTGCTGGTGAGTTGATGGTTCGCCTCAGGCGCTTGTTCTCATCCTGAAGGCGCGCTACTGCTGTAACTAGATCGGCTGATTCCGTTCTCCATTGTTCTTCTATGGCCTCGATTTCCTGGATTAAATTTAATCATTTAGTTATAATGCAGTAGAATGAAGTTAAATGATTTAGGTACGGTTTATACTAGACGGCTGCTGCAAGCCAATCAGGCCGATATGTTGGAGCAGTCGGTACTAACGTGAAATGACGGATAAAGATAGTCGCGTTTTATGGTGTTGTTTCACTGAGGCTAGGAAAACATCTAGATGGCTCTTTTTCCGTAGAGGGAATCCTCCCTGATCTAGAGATCAGGGTTTCTCAACCAGTGGAGCGTGTTCCCCTTGGCGGTGCGGTCAGTTTTCATGGGGGGCGCGAAGCATTTCATGCAAAGGAAGTGTAAAGGAGGTGTAAAGGAAAAATAAATAACTAGACTCATAAAATAGATTGAACTTAGTCTGGCCATAAATAATGTTACCATTTAAAATAAAAAAATATTACACTTGAATTTGGAATGTCATTTTTATACGATTGTTTATTGTGTTTTCTCATTTTGGCGCCAATATATTGTATAATATTTTGCGATATTAAAATGTAGTGGGGCAATAAAGAGAACAGAATCGCTATGATTGCATTACACAAAGTAGGGTTGGAGCCAAATGCAATTTTTAAACTCTCCATACACTTGGTATTAGTCAAATGTTTGTACACCGGGCTATTAATGGGTACAATGAGATTTCATCTGTTTGTGACAGAGAAAGATCTGACAGCCCACGTAGTGTTCGTACGAAAAAGGTGGCAGTAAGGTAAAGAATTCGAAGAAGTCCTGTCCGAAAGCAAAAGATTTTATCTCGGGTAATAAGGATAGCACAAGGATAGCAAGATAGGATTTAAGACTGGCAGCCTATATGAGACGCACTGGTCATTTCTTAAGTGATAAATTAAAGATGAATAGGGTGGTAAAATCGAAAAAACTACTGATGCGGTACGCAAAGTCCCAAGTTTTCCATGGAAAGAGTGCGTGCTTCTATTGATAACTCTCGTCAACGTTTAAAGGACTGTATTGCAACCAATGGAGACCGCTTCGAATAAGCTTTTTATATTTTCAATTTTTTTATATTTGTGATGGTAATTACATTTTTTTTTTTCTTTGTAACAGAACTTCTGGCTAGACTAGGTAGGAGTTAAATATATTCTATTAGAGGAGACATGAAAATTTTCGCAAGTCGTTAGGGAATCGCGACTTCAAAAAGGTTGAGAACCCTGCTCTAGATCGTCTCTATGTCTAAGCTTTTATGAAACAAATATATGTAGAGACAGAACATACTCTATATAGGTATGAAGTAGTATATAGTACCGGTAATACATCCTTTTTTTATCTATGAATACGATGCATTGTTAAGGATCGATAAAAAATAGTGTAGGTATAGATATCGTTTCTAAAATTATTCAATCTAACCTTTAACAATATTTGCATACACTAACAATTCTATTTTCAGTTTATGTTTCAGTTCGAAATGCGGCTGGAACGAAACGGCAGCTCGTAAATGCAAATTGTACCGAATATTGGGTTCTAAAAGCAGTTTCGTGGACATTTACAGCATCGTACACCGGGTTCTGCTTCATTTACACATATTTACACTTATATTGTCGTTTCAGATAGCTGTGGAAAAATGGTCATTGAAGGGTTCAATGAACTGGAGAAAAAACTGTTCATTGTAGGGTTTAATGAACGGTTTTTTACAGTAATCTGAACTACCAATGTATATTTGTAAGAGACAATAAAATATCACAAATACGACGTGTGAATGTCGTGGTACAAGGCGGGTAGAGCCGTACCCTGTTTTTTTTTTTATATTATTTGACTGACGCGGCGTCAAGTGGTAAGCATATTCAACTACAGACATGAGGTCCCGGGCACGAATCCCGGGTCCGTCCAAAGTGTTATTGGGATTTTTTTCCATTTTAATAACGGTTCGGAATCAGGAAGTTGGAGTTACATCCCCGTGCCTCGGAGAGCCGTTGGTCCTGCGCCTGATCTCTCTTCGGTCGTGTCGGATTGCCGTCCCATCGGAATAACAAAATAAGGGAATAAGCATCTAAGATGTCATCGGTCGTGTTGGTTTTGCCGCAATCGCTACTTCTTACTAATCAAACATACTTTTCAAACCGAATTTACTGATCAATTAGGGTAGTAAAGGAAGAGGACTAAGAGTCGGAAGAAGAGCACCGCATCTGCGTAACCTCTGTGCAGATATTTGTGGGCGTCTATTGTCATCAAAGTGCTCGTTTACTACAAAAAATGCTCGGCTTGGTGGCGACAACTGTATAAATATCTTAATAAAATTTCATATCATGTTCATAATTCGGTAATAAAATGCAAATTGAAAACGACAAAAAAATATTTCCATTTCTTTATGCACCAGTGTAGTTTTACTAAGCGGTTTCTTGGTAAAATTGTTTTGCATCGGACCAAAATATCTGGGCTTATTGTTATAGGTTCTAATCTATACATCTACCTATAGCCTATACTAATATTATAAAGAAGAAAGATTTGTTTGTGTGTAACGAATAGGCACCGAAACTACTGGACAGATATCAAAAATTATTTCATCATTTGAATGTTACATTATCACACATTAACATAGGCTATTTTTTACCGCGGGAAAATGCTTCATTCCCATGGGAAAACGGGTAAACTTCTAAACGGCTGAACCGGTTGGGTTGAAATTGTGTGTATGTTCTTTCTAGAACCATAAATTATGCAATTGAAAATTTGATGATGTTTATTAAAGTTGTACTGCATACACCGGCGAAGGTTTCTGAGTTGGTACGACCACATTTCGGCAGATGGCGCTACTATACTGCTATATTTTATATACCTATTGCTGTAACAGTTCATGCTGATATATCTGTTGGTAGCGTAGCAATGAGCTCAGAGTACAGCTAGTAATAAATGGAATGGTAAGTGATGTAAATTTAACAATGAGGTTTTTATACGTGCAAGAGAACCCGAAACAAGTTTTTTTTACTTTGTGTGTGTGATGTTTGTATGTTTGTGCACGCTAATCTCAGAATCGGCTTAACTGATTTAGGTGCTGTTTTCAGGAATATGTTGTGATGGGCTTCACTTAACATTTAATGTAGTAGTTTTACGTGAGTAAAACTGCAATGCGCACCTAGTGTTAAATATGATTTACATTGTGCTGTAAATGCCCAAAAATAACTCTCAATAATTAATGATCATAATGGGGTAAGGAAAAAGCAGAAACAGAACACTATCCAGACTGCTTAGGTAGTTATGGAACATGGAGAGTGGGAGGAGGGTTCCAAAGAACATCCAATTTTTCGGTGTTTCGCTTTTACCTCGAAAACATGACTTTGTGGGCAAACACGTTATTATATCTAATGAAAACTATACTTATGCATATTATTTACACGCATCTCAATTCTCAGATCATTTTAGAAATACACGAGTTGGATAAATGAATATTTTCAAAATACTTTAAATACATGTTTCTTGGTTGAAATCCTTGCCAGCTTTTAATGTGTTGATGTGTTGTGTGGTAGATGATTAATTTTTCTTGTTCAATATTTTTACATATTCGTTACTTAATAAAAAATTACTTATCTTAAAAAAAAATAACGAATGTTACAAGGAATATATAAATTATATAAGATATTCTTAATATCGGTATGTAATATACATAGCAAAATTAGGTACAACCAAACAATCAAACTCTTCTCCCTTATTAGTATGGATATGCCCTTGTAAGGCTCTAAGGGCCCTCATTAATAATTAATGAAAAAAATGAATAGCAGAATAGAGTAGCCAGACTTACGTTACGTATGTCAACGTTAGTTATAATCCTTCAAGCATTCTTAGCTTAGATATCCGATATCGGTAAGTATAGACGAATCGGTAAAATCGGGTAAAATATCACGCGTCTACCTCCGATAACCGATATCAGTGTCCTCGCCGATATCCTATGTGTCAGGCAGATATTTATTTCATATAACAAAGCCGTAAATAGGAAATACTTTGTCGTAACTGCTTATCAATTTCTACAGAAATTATTTTTTATTACGCTTTCTATTATTAATCGATTTCGAAATTCAAATAACAAATATAATTACAATCTTGAATCAGCGAGTTAGAAAGGCTTTACCCGCTATAAGAGCTGACTTTAATTCTCAGCTTCGCAAGATGAGTGCATCTCCTATTCATGTGTTCTAATGTTACTAACATTGCCGGCACGTCTCGCCTTACCGGCGTAAAGTGACAGCTGTGCTGTCGCCTTTCGTGTGGTGTGTAATTAGCCGGTGGCCCATGGAGAAAGGAGGAAGGAGGGCAACGCATCTGTAAAGCCTTTATGCGAATGTCTATGGGTATCGGAGTCATGAAAATTACTAGTTTGCCTTGTTATAGTATAAAAAATTAGTCTCGTTTAAGCAAAGTAAATTCATGAAACAAAACAAGAAAACACGTATCAAATGGCCGCTTTTTCAGCAATTTAATTGTATGTACGAAAAATAACGAGGCAATTGCACCTACTAATGCTTTATGTTGGTCAAGGTGCGAACCGATGCAGTATTAGTTAACGTTAGGTATTCAATTCGATTGATTCTGTTTATTACCTTTACTACATATTTTGTGTATTACTAGTGCTAGTAGTACTATTTTGTGTACAAAATGTAGTAGTAGACGTAGTCTATACATATAATAAAATCGTAAGAATGTCAAAACTGTACATTGAATTTTTTTTTTTTAATAAAATTGGGGCGTGATCTGCAATCGATATCGAGGCCAAAAATATAGTTTTTAGAATTTTTGTCTGTTTGTCTGTAGCTATGTCCGGGCTAAACTCAAACCCCCTTAGGTATTAATAAACATAGAATAACTTTATCCAAGTAATAACCTAGTAATAAACTGACATCTGTCAAATTCCATATTAAATAACACATAAAAAGTATGGAATTTGACAGATGTCTGTTTATTACTAGGTTATTACTTGAATAGAGTTAATCTATGTTTATTAATAAGGGGGTAGAAGTACTGCATGGATTTACTTCAAATTTTGCATGATATTCATACTAAATAAAATTACGGTACCTACTTATACGGGTGAAACCGCGGGGCGCATCTAGTAATATAATAATAACTAACGAAGGACAATGGAGAAGTCGACATTTTGGCATTACCAATGCCCAAATGTAGATATTTGGATACTTCACCACATATGTGTCGCCGTATTTTCATCAATGCATACCGAGGATTTATACCAACAGACGTTATGAGCATTCCAAGTTATTAAAGTTAAAAACATTATGTATGAAATGCACAAAAAAAATAAGTTGTAATGGGTTCTTTCAATTATATACTTAGAGTGTATAAATTTTTGCTTCTCGCCAAATTTCATGATTCAAGGTCATCGGAAGTATCGTATGGGTTATAGTTCTCATGCGATCCCATAGAGAATTTTAGCATCAACGGCTGTTTCTTTTCAATGCCTAGGTTTAGAAATATATTTTTATGTGTATCAAGAAATTACAAACCGTTTGCCATAAATTTCAACTCTCTCCTGCCACGAGTGAGTCTTGACAGATATACAAACGTACAGACAGACCGACAGCAAAGTGATCCTATAAGATACGAAATCCCAAGAATTCTTTTGTGGCTCTGAGATTTATTTCCGTTTCTTTCTGTATCATACGGCACACATAATAGTGTTTTTGGCCGCGGTTTGCTGCGGATCCCTCGTTTATTTTTCAATGCTGGCAACACGCCTGCATGCTTTATGGTGTTGCAGATGTCTATGCTCGTTAGTAATCACAAACAGGACTTGTGACTGTCGAACACACCAGCAGTGGCCACGTAAATTTGGCTGTGTTAAATGGGTTTTTACAGTTAAAGCCACGTTAAATTAATATTTTTTCTCTACAGGCTATAACTACTCAAAACTTTTATTATTATAACTAGCTGTACTTTGCGTGCGTTGCCACGCGTGGCGCCATCTGTCCAAAATTGATCGTACCGAATCAGAACACTTCGTGGGCTCATGCACAACAACTTTGCTAAAGATTAAATGTATAGTTTACGATTCTTTAAAGAACATACAGACAAACGTTCATTTTTATATATAAAGATTTCACTATTTATTATCATCTATACTCTATACCCATATACTGTTACTATTGTAAAAGGTCTAGGCTTAAAAACTAGCGAATTATTTATTAGCTCCTGAGCCAGGTGAAAATTACGTCCAATACTTTCTCTCCGTTCTCTAATTGATATATCGCACAATACTTCATAGATGTATCAAAAAGAGTTAGGACCACTTAATAGGTCATGTTACTGTGTCAGGACATGTAATTTTATATACAAATAGCTTCCGCCCGCCACTTCGTCCGCGCGGATGTCGGTCTTTGCGTGGATGGATTTATTTTTTTTCTACGTATTTTTCCAAGATTAAAAGTATCCCATTTGCATTTGCCCAGGATAATAAGGTATAATTATACCAAGTTTCACCGAAATCGAACCGTTAGTTTTCACGTGATGCCTGAACATACAGACAGGCAGACAAAAATTTTTTTAATCGCATATTTGGGTTTGGTATCGATCCAGTAACACCACCTGCTATTTATTTTTTCAATATTTTCAATGTACAGATTTGACCCTTCTACAGATTTATTATACATATAGATTATAGAACTTCCATCATTTTAGTTTAAGTTAGGTTACAAGCAATTTACTATGTATTAGTTTATAAAATATCAAAGTTCGAACTAGCTTACCCACCTCATCATTTTAAAATGCTCTTTCCGATTTATTATAGAATTATAGAAATTCTATAATAAATCGGAAAGAGAAAAAATTATAGAAATTTTAATATATACTGTTATTGTGTCAAATATTTTTGGAAGATTTATCCGAGGTATAAAAATGCAAATATTTTTTAAGAATTAGGTACAGGAGCTATTTCAAAGGAACCAATTATAAATTATATCAGAGGCCCAATATAATCATAAATATAATAGATTCCACAATAACATCACTTCATCTGATACTTTGGATTAGTGACATCTGTTTTTTTGTATAAAAACAGGAATGTATTCAGTTACACTATTGAGCCAAATAACAATTACCAATATAGTATTACCCCCACTTATGCGCAGAGTTACTCTGTTTTTAAATATCACATCTTTAACTCATCATCGACATATTATTTTTTTTTTTAATCTTGATTAGTCTTGAAGCTATTAAGTAGAGCCTTCTAAAATCAAAATAAAAACATTTGATCTCAATTGAAAAGTTGATATTATTTTCTATATACATTTATACCACGACTTACATGGATACAGCTCGGTCCCCACTATCTCCTAACTTCTGGGTAATACTGTACAACATTTTAATTTATGGTGATTTTATTACTTTCAAATTAAAATGTGAAATCTGATTACAAAACCATAATTTCCAAACTTTTCTTTTTCAGAGATAACAGCCAGCTAACAATTTGTAACTATCATCCTTATTTCAATTTCGTGATTGCCCCAAACACTTATAGTATTCAGGATCACTCAATTACTTACCATGTCAATTGCTACTGTTTTTATGTTTTTACCATATTAATCAAACATTAATTTCAATTATATATAATAATTTATAAGTATTTGCTTCAAATATGTGTCTAAGTATTTACTGTTATAATATATACTACTAATCATCGAAATAGTTTTGTATTTCGATGCTACTAATATATACTGTTTAGCAACTGCTACAAATCCCTTATAGCATTTCGGACCAATATTTCGATATTGGAAGAACTCAAAGTTAAGAAGAGATTATTGACCACTGTATGAAAAAGAATGCTCAAATACTTTGGACACAACATTCATAACCAAAGCTCCATAGAATAACTTGTCGTGCAAGGGCAAATATAAGACAAGCAATCGAGCAGGTGAGCACCTACATGGCGGATCCGGTGGAGCGGATTAAAGCTATAATAAAAATATCATTAACCCAATGTTTCCGTAACACTGAGGACCGAAAGAGATGCATTGTGAGGACATAATTATACCGCAAAGATGATCTATCATAAACCACAACCACTCTGTCAAGAGTATAAGACTTAAAAGAGATTTACTGTAAATATTTAATACTAATAACTTTCCAAAACGTCTGAGTGTTGTTTGTCATGTGTTTATTGTATTTCACATATCTATTCCAATTAATAACATATTTAATCCAATTGCATGATTTCAGGTAAAACGGAAATGACCTAGAAGGTTTTGATTTCCTTAGAATCATCAAAAAAAAACTGACGTTAGATATATAATTTTATAAAAGATATAAGACAAAAATTAAAAAATGTATAAACATCTACATTTGTATTTTATTCTTAAACTAAAACAATTTCCTTTGAATAAAAAAAAGAAAGTATATATCACATTAGTATTAGTATTTTTAAGCTATTATACTAATTAATAATATTACTTTATTATACTTATATTCAGTAGTATCTGTATATTACCATAATTACCACCCATTACTTCTTTTATTATGTACACAATAGTAATTTATTTAAAAGATAGCTATGGATATATTATCTTCCTTCTAAACTTTTTACATTTTTGGTTTTGGATGGTTGAATTTAATAGATTTAAGTTTTATTCATTGAAATAATCCTGCCATAGGAATTTGGAATAGCACATTATTATTTTCATAAGTTTTGAAACTTCACATGCAATTTGAAGACATTTTTATGAAATGTGTGTATGCAATCATATT
Source organism: Calycopis cecrops (assembly GCA_001625245.1). Classification (NCBI taxonomy): domain Eukaryota; kingdom Metazoa; phylum Arthropoda; class Insecta; order Lepidoptera; family Lycaenidae; genus Calycopis; species Calycopis cecrops. The sequence continues at coordinate 42,872 of LUGF01013205.1, forward strand.
TAAACCAATAAACCATGCAATATAGGATATTATGAGTTTTTTAATAATGCAAATATTTTAAATAAATTATGTTTGGTAATAATATGAATTTACACAAGAAAACAATTGATTTCAACAGCCAGTTTTAGTTGCTTATCTATATTTAAAGTGACTGAAACACAGAGTACACTCATATCCTGAGTTCAGAGGGATTTAGAAAGAAAGAAGAAAGAAAGAAAGATTTTTATTGATTACTATAAAATCAACAGTTTCACGTAATATAGTATATCATTATACATAACATTTAGCATTATTCATGTAAGTCTAGGCATTTACATTTATGCAAGCATTTTAACATATACACTAATATTTTATAGCTGTTTGTTGTTGAGTTTGTTTCCTAATTTAAAAATCCTTGTTGGATAGTCCTTTTGTCTATGAAAGACAGGCTATGTACAATCACACAAGTACAAATAGGAGTGGAGTATGCAGGTATTCAGGCACAACGGCATGGCACTGCTCCTAAACTAACATTACTGAAGCTATTGCAGTGAAGCGGGCTTCATAAAACTGAACTAAAATGTAGATAACAACTTAAAGAAGTGACATTTGTTTAGTCCTGGATCAGATGCCGATATTATCTAGCAACTCACTGATCATGTTAGTGGGAGAAACATAAATAAGTACTGTAATAAGTTCATAAGAATGATGAGTCACTAGAATATTATAATTTCTCCTATTAAAAAACATGTATTGTACATATTTTAAATGGTTACATTTTAATCATTTTGCACTGGTCTGTTTGTATGCACACAAGTTATTTAGAATGATACATAGAAATTGAAACATTGTATCAAGCAATTAAGTAAGTAGAGGTAATGTTAACTATTCACGTGAGTTTCGTGCAATATCCACCAGCATGCAGTACAAATGCTATATTTGATGATGAAACTTCAGAGAGTTTCATGTTGATGTACGTAATTATTTAATCACCAAATAATCATGACCTCTATTACATACCTTTTCAAACCGCTGTCTGTATTCTGCCTTTTCTATCTTGTCGTTTTCTAACTGCGATATTTTCGCAGTCAGTTCGTGTAACGCCTGGTTTTCTTTTTCATTGCGTACAGCAAGGTTCTCTAACAATTCCAGTGTGTTTATTACTTTAGGTAATAGAGCCGTTACAGCTTCAGGGCCGTATTTCTCGATAATTATTTCACATTCTTTTCCAATGTCCGATGCCAAGTCATACACATCCCCGACGGTGACTTCGTCATCGTAATCCGGCATTTTGACAAACAAGCGCCTGTGATAAGGCATTAAAACTGTTTATTTTCACTTCACTTCACTATAAAGAAAGACTAAAATTACAGAAATATATCCACCTTCGACAAATGCGCCATTATTACTGAAATAAAAAAAGTGGTGGAATCTGGAATCCACAAATGAAGTTGCTGTCAGCTGTCAATAGTTGACAGCAAAATCTGACATTCATTTTAAGTTATAGCAACATTGATTAAATACTAGCTCATTGTTAAAGTAATTTATTTATAATTAAAATAAATAAATAAAATTAAGTAAAGGATATTTTATAAATATATTATATTATGTCTTTTATTTTTTTATTTGTACGTTGTAATATACTTTACTGTCAAATTTCAACGCTAGATGGCACTAGTCATACTATTCATAATTCTAGTGTAATATGCGCGTAATATGAAAATATTAATTTCATGATTTATCCATCTTTATGCATAATATTATCTATTTTTTATATAAATACAGCCACCTCTTTTTTTCCCTAAGATGATTTATCTTTACTAATCTATGTAAATATAACTTAAAGTTATATCCGAAATCGTTGCACTTTTAGGAAAGTTTTAAAATGCAACATGCAACAGAGATTTTATGAAAGTAAATATGTAATAATTTAACGTCAGTGATTTCTATTAAAAGAACTGGAAAAGAAAAATAAGCGTAAAGTGCCAAGATGAGAAGTTAGAAGTTTGTGTGTTATTCATGTTCGAGATAGATTAGCGAAAGTAAATCTAAGTCCGGGCCAGCTTGCCAGGGCCAAATACATTAGGTACTTTATACGAAGTCGTATTAATGAGTAAAAAAAACCTAACAAGAATAAACCTGAACGAACTCATTTTTAATTGCGTATTGCACCAATAGATGTCGCTATTTTATAAAAAAAATCTTTGAGGGTCTGATAATGTGTTTCCACAAATCAAGTAGTGTTCTAAATAGTATTGATATCATTAATATTTACTGCTCTTCTCAAAAATCACAATAATATTATTCATAACATTCTAAGTACAGTAATAACATAATGAGTAGAAAAAACATGGTACAATATGAGTTCTAATTTATGTATAAATTAATAGATTAATGTTTAATGTGGCCTGGCTGAATTAAGGTTAATTTTAAATTTTGCCCTTTACTAGAAGATTTACAGCTGTGATACTTTTTATTATTAGGTAAATTTTTATTTAATAATAAAAGGTATCACAGCTGAAAATCTACTTTACTACGTATGGATACGCTACGTACCTACGGACGTGCTACGTTATGATTTGCTACCTATGAGCATGCCACATACGGAAATGCTACTCTTGGACTTGCTACGCGCCTATGGGCATGCTACGCTAGGATTTGCTACGTTAGGGCATGCTACGCTCGGACTTGCTACGCGCCTATGGGCAAGCTACGCTCGGACTTGCTACGTACCCACGGGAATGCTACGCCAGGAATTGGTGCTTACGTAGGAACAATCTACTCATAACTTTTTCCTAATAATTTTCTACCAATTTTCAAGAAAAAATAAACTTTACGAAATAAATTTTATTGATCGAAAGAAACTTTTAATGTCCATCCTCTGCAGCTAGTAGTGTTGGATATTTGTAAAATAATTTATATTATTTTATCCTACACTAGCTCGCTATTTTGATTTTAACTATTTTAGTTCATCATAAATGACCCTTAGGCTAGTAACATTCAGATAGTGAATTGACGTTAACTAAAGGTTTTGCCACCCAAATATTTTTTTTTTCTGGGACAACACGTTGGCCAATAAAATACTAATAAAGTCAAGGAAGGATCCGTGATCTAATATAATAGTGGGAGGTAGTACCATGCTGCATTGCAATCCAATTGGGCCGCTACGACCGGGGAGGTACCTCTCGCTTACACGCTACCGGCGTACAGTGACAGCTGTGCTGTGTTCATCAACAGGCTCCGACTGCTAGTTTGTGTAATACTAAGAATCAGTTATGTAAAACAAATGACGATCGTGGTGTTCCCTCGGGTGGCGTACTAGTTGACGGTAATAAAATATATCGGTCTCGCACTGAAGGGCGGCCCTGAAACCTTCACCGCAATCACATTACCCTGCGTCTATACGACTCACCCTATATATCAGTTGATACAATTAAGTGTCATGTATTACAACTAGCTGTGCCCCGAGATTTCACCCGCGTCACATAATCTGGGGGCACGGCAGTGCCCCCGCCAAGTCAAGCAAAGAAGCAGTTCAGGCCAATTTCGATTCCCGATAACTTTGTTGTGGATAACACAGGAAGACTGAAATTTGGCCAAATCGATCTTTTTAATTATAATGTAAAAGATTTCTAATATTGATATGATAATAAGATACGTAATAACTGAAGACAGAATGCTCCTTATGTAGGGACTAAATAAATTAACCAGCTTAGTGTTACGTGTATCTCACAACTTTTTACGGTAGAAATTCTGAACTGCGAGATTTGGTTTTTTTTACAGGATGTTTTTGATTGCATTGATCTTTACTTCCTTAAGGGTTGAAATTTTAAAAATCCTAACTTAGAAACCTTTGCGCACAACTTTGCTATCGAGACATGACCAAATGTATTTTTTGGGATTTAAAAAGAACATTCAGACAAACATTCATTTTTTAATATTTTTGTCTTGGACTTGGTATGTTGTCCTACTGTACTGCCTCTCCAAACTTCGCTAACCACCCCAGTCGTTTCAGTCGTTTGTCTGCTCCCAAATGCTTTTCTCGAAAACATTGCGATCTGTTTATACAATATACTTATTACTACATAGTATAAAACTGTCTGTGTGTATGTATGCTTAGATTAAAATAAGGCAACAGATTTTGATGGGGTGTTTTCAAATAGATAGAGTTATTCAAGAGGAAGGTTAATATGTATAATAACTCCATTTTTGCAGTCGGAAATCCTTGCGGGCGAAGCTGCGGACGGATGCTAGTATAATATTATATTAATTAATTAAAATCTCAAATGCAACACATACCTAATATTTAGGATTATTTATAGGATTATTTAGGATTAATTTAGTTATCAATAATCGAGTTACTATTATTTAAGATGGCATCATAAAGTTAAAGAAAAATATTTACAAAACTCACGACATATTCAATAGAGGTACTAATATGAGGAGAATGCTTTGAAGAAACTTTTGTAGATCATCGATATATGAACAGATATTATGACGATATGGGGATGTACGTGTGGTCGAAGGGCCAGTTTGAAGGCGAGTAGTACAGGGATGGTGAACCAATGGTACGCGTGTCGTTGCTGGCACGCAACACTTTGGGCACGTTTTATTGTGGTGAATAATGAGTTTTGAGTTGGTATTATTCTTTATTATTATTTTTACAATTATCACAAAGTCAAGATTATTTGATGGCACGTCTACGACATCATGAAAATTTTTTTTAGAAAATTGCCACATATGCAAAAAGGTTCACCAACCCTGGAGTAGTATAATATAACGCAGGCTAGCTGCATTTCCCTATAACAACCAT
>LUGF01013207.1:0-14738 GCA_001625245.1 Calycopis cecrops
GAGTTATCGACTGAGAGGAAATAATTGACGAAAAATAGCGCCTGGCTTACGGACTATAGCATTTACACGATATCGGCGTAAAGTGGCAGCTGTGCTGTCTCATTTCGTGCGGTCTGTCATGGAGGGAGAAGAAGGAAGAAGGGCCACGCATATGAGCGGATGTCTATAGGCGACAGTAGTCATGACAAAATTGCTTCGACTGCTCTCAACTGTCTATATCTCACTCATTTTATAAAAAGAGACCCAAATAATTATTTTTTTGCTTCTCTTAATATTTTTGCTTATTATTTTACTTCATACAAATCTTGATGAACGCCGCAACACTTCAAACGAATTATTCTTTGACACGAATAAAAAAAACTTTACATTTTTTTACACAGCTTTACAACTTTAAATTATGAGTTATACCTATTTACTTTCATCAGTGTCCTCTAGTAAATATTGTCACCCTACACGTCGAAGTAACTAGGCATATAATTTATATTATCACATGGAAAGATTAAATAAGACTAGTTGTATTAACATAAAAGTTTTATGAATGTATCTTTCAACGCTCGAACCTTTGAATGTTTCAAATAAACTAAAGCCCTTTGAGACGATATCTCCGTTACTTTATCCTTTTATATCTTTTGCATAGAAATCGGTTGTGTGATTTTCCTTTTATATATTTCTCAAGCCTCGGCGGTAGGAAAAAAATGTTTCTTTTTTGTGTACCGCTACGCAATTTTTTCCTTTTCTCTTAAATGTGTTTTTTCTTAAAAATAAAATTGTCAACGATTTCAAATAAATGGAAATATTGAATTCCGCTGGAGAATAAGCAATTAAATCCTTGGTCTCAAGCATTAAATAGATTGATGAGAAAGCAGAGAATCAATAACAATGGCGGCCTCACAAAGAAAGATACGAAAGATTGAAAATCTATTTATTTTTGCTATCTTAGCCGAGCTTATTATCTTCCATTCACTGTTATGTATGTATCTCCTATAAATATAAACACATCAACATCACAGATATATGAATGTCTATGGGCAAATAGTCGGACCGTTTAAATGGTTATTATCAATCACTTAGAGGTTTCGACTATTCATTTGTTCCCTTACAATAAAAGTACTAAAGTAATACTAAGTACAACTAGTAAAGTATTGAAGCCTTTTTTGTCGTAATCACCACTTTAGCAGCAGTAATACCACATTATCTAGTCTGTTCTAAACAGCTGAAAGAAACTTCAACTGCAGTTCGTAGTCTCGAGCCTTGGTAAAGCACAAATCTCATTAATAAAGTATATATTTCTTTATAACATTTCTGTGTTGTTTGAGACTTTCGCGTCTGTTACGCATTTTGTAGATACCTAACGGGTTTTAACACGATCAAATATTTATAAAAGGTACTAGTGAAAACATACCTTTTACTCGAGGTTTCGACCGGGTTACACCAGCCGTGATCACGAGCCGACTTATTTGATTCAGATTTCAGTGTTTATACGTTGACAGTATTTAGATGTCCAGTGTCTTGTTTCTCTCCGAATACGGCAAGGCATGACCTTTTTCTGAATAAAATAGGAGAATGAGAAAACACAGTTTAAATTTATTTATAGTGCAGTTTTGTGCAAAGTGCACTTTATTACGTCTGCGTATTTATTGTACTAAGTTACTTTAAAAGAATGTAAAATATTACATAATTTTTTAATATAATTAATTCACACGGTTCATATAGGTATTCTGTCAGCAAATTCTTAATTATCATAATCAACATCTCAAATAGTATAAAATAGAATGTAGGTAAGGGCCATTTTGTTTTGGCTGCAGTCTGTCGCGGCTCTGGGGAGCAGCGGCGTGCTCTAATGTGAAAGTCGTGTCGGCGGATGCATCTCGCGCGCACCGCGGGGCCTTNNNNTCCCCGCCACTGAGCACTTTCCATTAGTATATTTAAGGTAACAATCGCGATATCACAATAACAAATCAGTTGCTTGTACAGGTATCAACGACTGCGAGTTTACTTATATGATTTTGTAGACAACAAAAACTTGTGAAAGGTGCTACCAGAGCATGTTTCATTGCACTCGAATTGCGCCAAAACGATCGGGGAACCTCGAACTGAAAAGACACAACACAAGAACACCGTTGTACGTGGCAAAGGTGTTGTATCGTGTGAGTCTGAGTCTCTGGCTGCTTGCTTGCTCATAATTTATAATAAAAATACCTTAATTTAAAAGGCTTTAATAAAATTATCGGAGTTTTTTTATTGTTAGTATAAACTTTGTTAAATGGAAACAATAAAGCAATTGCATATTTCACCGGTCGTCGTTGATCTAACAAATAATAAAAACTCGCGCACCGAGGGTCAAGGAAAGGTAGATAAGGGTCTCTGCGACATTTTTATCAGAAAATAAAATAACTTAGTTTATTATAGCGTTAGTATGCACGACAAAATTGTATTTATGTTTTTTGACAATGTATTATTTCTCAAAACTTATAATGATATCTCGCTTAAACCAATTTTCGTATATATTTTTAAGATTTCTCACTCTTATTTTAAAAGTTAGAGGGGAGATACACTCATTTTTCCACTTTAGAAGCGTCTATCTTTCAAACAATATTGACAAAAATTATATTAGTAACCTTAATATCATTTTTAAAGACCTGTTAATAGACACTCCTTGCATAAAGGTTCAATGGAAAAATAATCTAGATTCAGTTCTATGTATGGAGTACCTCCCTCCAACTATATTTTTTAATTTTTTATTTTTATTCAAAACTCGAATTGATGTATTCTGTGAACCGCTTCACAGATTACATCAACCTGCAAAGATTCAACTACGAAGACCCAATAGTTTCGAAAAATATGGCTGTGTCATACGGACGGACGGATCCGTTTTTTGCCATTAGGCTACATAGACCAAAAAAATGCGATTTTTTAATGTGTAATTGAACCAACAGAAAGCCGATTGGTATTAGCAGTGATCAAGAGGTCAATTCTCACTTTAAGACTTTAGTAGACTTCTATTTTATGTTTACAATATGTTATAATAATAATAATATCTGCGGAATGCTACACTTTACATTAGTCTAGCCCCGTGGTAAGCACCGTAAGGACTTGCGTTACGAGTACTAGACAACGCAAATATTTTTAAGGTTTTTATTATAAAAATGCATATAACACATAGATAAACATAAATGACCTAGGCGGAATTCGAACCCGCGACCCCTGGCGCGACATGCTCCATTCATCCAAACTCTATACCACTGCGCCAATCGGTCGTCGATTATAGTAAAACTTCGAGTCTCCGTTACTAATAGGTTTGATTGGTCACACCCCAGGTCTATAATAAGAGCCAGTCACAGACCAAAGTCAAAGTAACTTTAGACAAACTAAGTACAGACTAATTTGAACAAGCACACGCCGAAACTTAACTAGATTAAATCGAAGTTTGACCAACCAGGTAAAGGTTTGGTAAGAGGTAGCGCCACACTGCATGCTTGCAAGCAGTCGAATTGGGCCGGCACGACCGGAGAGGTACCTCTCGCTTACACGAGACTTACGTAAAGTTTCGTGCGGTGTGTAAGTAGCCGGTGGCCCATGGTGGTGGGAGGAAAAAGAAGGGCAGTAGTGCATCTGTATAACCTCTATTCGGATGTTTGTGGGCACCGGCAATCATGAAAATGGCTCCGGCTGCTCGTTTGCCCTCCTATACCATAAAAAAAAAACAAGCCAGAAATTTTAACGTTTTACTCGAGACTGACTGCCGTAATCAATATGACGATGATAATGATACCATACCATAATATAAGCTTTGATACCCAATATACCTAATTTGAATATTAAATTCAATATAAATTCATGTTTTCATTATCAAATTTAAAGTTATATTCAGATAAAAAAGCACATTTGCAAGATTTGTTATTATAACTCAAAAAAAACCAAGCAACTTTGTTGAGTTTAACAAAATTTATAAAAAAAGAGATATAAAATAGCGTAGCAAAAACTCATTAATTTAAAAATGCCACGAAACCATTTTAGAACATTCTTTGTACAAAACTCTTCCGCGGTACGACTCCCGGGGGTGACACAACGCCGGTAAGTTGTATACAGATTCACGAATGCACTGTACTGTAACTTATCACTTGTTCTGATAACATTTTAATAGACGTCACTTATTTCATAGCTAACTTTTTATAGTCTATTGGTATTTTTTAAAGATTTCAATAGTTTTTTTATATAAGTCTTTAATCAGTTAATATTTGTTCACAGGCTTCTGACAAACAAATTAATACATATATCATACACATGGTTAGACCAGCAACTTTCGGGGACTTTTTGCATTGAAAATTGGGTTTTTTCCTAATTTACTTTCATCTACAATTCGCTTCACACTGCACCGTAGAGAACACGTTTCTTTTGAAAAATACTTGGAATAATGCACGTGGAAAAAATATTTCTGTATTTTATCTTGTAGTAAATTATTTTACCATATTTGTTGTGTGAATTTGAATTAATATGAAAACAAGGGTATCTCTATATCCTCGTCAGTTATTTTATCAGCAGTTGCCAATATACATATATAATGTTTGTAGTCTTCGTTAGTGTGTCATGTTTTATAATTCTTTATGAGTAAAAAAGTGGTTGTCCCGTTAAATGAATTGCAATGAACACGGATTATAAAATGAATTGTATATTAACAAATTTTTAAATAAACACAATGGACATCGTACAAACACAAGTTTAAAAAGTGAATAAGAAATCTTAGTACATTGAAAAACAATAAAACCTCAATGTTTAAAATATGCTTTAATGTCACCCGACGACTCTAACAACACCGAAGACGGTATTATCCGATAAACCTTTCAGGTTGTAGCGGGCAACATAGAAATCTATACATTTAACACTACACAACAACATTACACTGAAGTTAATAAATAAATTCGTACACTCGAACTGATGAAAAGTACTTAAAAATATAAGTTTCGTTGCAATTTTGTTTATGAAAAAATTTTAGAAACAGAAATTAAAACTTTCAAACATCATTACTACTCAGTTATGAGTGCAAATTGGAAATTTAAATTTCACCTGAATTTAATATTCAACTCAATACAAATTACACGGGCATTCTGCTCTCCATAATACGCAACATATCCCTTCTTGATTAGACTCTGTCGGTCACAAATATCCTCTGTGAGCTTATAACAAACAGACAGTGCAAACACACACGGAGCTGGATTTAATTTCCCAAAGAACCAAAACAAATTCGATAATAATTTAAGCAAATAGCGGTTTATTTACATTCGGTTTGAAATTCGATGTGTCGAATTTGGAATATTGAAATGGTATTAATCCCGTTAAATACGGAATTATTTTTATTTAATTGAAAGCAAGGTACAAAGCAGATATTATATAGATAAACTTGTAAAACAACCATTAATTTATGGCTGAAAGTAAGAAATGTATGTTTTAAAGGAAACCCCTTTGAATTAAATAGTTTATCATACGACCTGAATATAATATTTCTGACTGAACTATAGCGGCAGTCTATGTAGAAACAATTATATGTATTACCATTAGGCGGATAACACACGGCACACGGTTGGCGGTGAGGCGGATCTCAAGTTACATTGGGCTCTATGAAATCTATTGATACCTAAATTTTTTTAAAAGTGAAATTCTTGATCCGCGCGGTTACGCGGTTGCCTGTGTGTGACGCACCGCCGCGCCGAGAGGCGGTCGCGGCGAGTGCGCCGCTCGACCGCGCGGTCTGGCGGTGTACGTGTGTTAGGTATCAACGGATTTCATAGAGACCAATGTAACTTGAGATCCGCCTCACCGCCAACAGCTTGCCGTGTGTGATCCTCCTTATTAAGCACAGGTGCCATAAAACTAAGTGAATTATCTGTATTCTGATTCTCCTATTTCGAAGAACTACTGGTAAGTAATCAAGCGCAGGACCGATGGACGTGAGCTCCTAAGCATAGTGGTGTAATACTGTCAACGAAAAAAGTCTTTCGTTAAAAGGAAAAATATCCACGAGAGGGCCATTTAGTTATACTAGCAACGAGCGTTGTGTCTATGGGAACTTCTATCAACAAAAGTAATCTACATAACATTTAAATAAAAAAGACCTGCCTAAAATAAAATATACTTATTAGGTCGTTAGTGAATTTGTTGCCAAATTATATTTTTAATGTCAATAGTAACATTAGACTTTCAACTCAGTTTTGTCAATATCATTTTACCTTAATTGGTCATTTGCTTTTATTTTTCTGCACATATACAACCGGACCATTGCCATTTTGTTAGTGTAGTTATCATCCCATAATCGCTTGGAACAATCGGAATATGCTGTTCACATATAAGATTTTATTGTACCTAGAACGATCTCCGATACCTCGTACGTTAAAATCTTTCAAGCCGTTCAAAAAATAGCAGGGAACATCAAAATCTAATTGGAAATGATTATATTCTTTGTATGTTTATAGTTCTTAATAACTTTAAACTTTTATTTACACTTGAATATGTTACGCTTAAATCCATTTACTCATATACGCAGGTTTAGGGAGCCAATATTAACTGCATTACAATGAGATTGCATACAGATTTATGCATTAGCCAATACAAGGTAATGGTATTTACGTAATGTAAGCATAGCAATGGTGTAAATTAGATGGTAACGATGTTCCAAATTGAGAAATCTATACTGAGTAAATGTGGGTGGGCTATATATTTATAAGTAGGTACTAGTGTACCCGCGAAGATCGACATTCGATCTAAGTGAATCTTTTGTAATTAAAAACTAAATATCATATCACGTGTTATGACATTGTAATTAAGGTAGATAATTTATGTAGAATTTTCAACACATGCAAAAAACATAAAAACGTGTATCATATAATATTATATCAATGTGTCAAATGCATGGAAGTGTATTTTATTTATTTAATTTAAGTACTTTCTAAGCATTATTAATAAAATATATTAGCGTTCTGCACTTCTCTTACACGTAAACTATAAGTGTGCCAAATTTCATACTCCTCCGTCGGCGCAATCCTGTTAAAAATGTTTTTGCTTTACATATCTACTAACTAATACTACAATACCATAGAGTCAGATGAAATGCTTTGATGTAGAGCAGATGTCCGTATAAATTACGCCTTAGACGGCTGGAGTTCTTGTTGCGACTTCGTCGTCTCACTGTCCCGTCTATCGTAATAGAATGCACATTACTGCACTATATGTATACAACCTAGATGGCTTGTTTCTCTTCGTTAATGTAAAAGTACTCCTACTAAACCTGCATACTGAAAAGGCAAAAAAGGTAAAGGCCCGTAAAGCAATTTAATGCCTCGACGGGGCGCGTCGCCGTGCAATTAGCATGAGCTCCCGAATGAACTTTTAATCCAATAAATTTCTAAACACCTCCTCTAAATCACTGCTCCCCTGGTAACTAGTGAATTTTTAACAGTACTAACTGAATGCTTGCGCGTTCATTTTTTTAATAAAAAGTCATTATCATCATTGACTTCCAGGTCGACTATGATGATTTAAAGAGAAGATGGAAATGATCTCATTGCTGGAAAATAGAGGGCAGATACGACCAGGTCCTCTAAATCAATACTGATTGAGTAGCCGCTATTTCGTGGTGGTATGAAAGAGTTTCAGATTGTGCAACCAGCAAGAATCGTGTAAGGAATTTAAACTAAAAAAAGTTTTCTTGTTTGCAAACGTTTTTAGTCGTAGCATCAGGTGGTATTTTATATTATATTAAGGACAAACGAGGAGTCACAGGCATTGTCATGACTACCGACACCCATAGACATCCGCATAGAAGTTATAAAGATGTGTTGCTATCCTTCCTCCTTCCCCCTCGATGGGCCCCTGGCTATATATCGCACGAAATGTGTCAGCACAGCTGCCACTTTCCGCCGGTATCGTGTAGTTTGCCTTCGATTCAATAAAATGTAGCATTCATCAATTCAATGGGAAATAATCAAGTTTTATCTACTAAACTCTAACGGGTAGCCGATTGACAATAATGACTTTATAGTTTTGTTGTTATTTATAAAATGCAGTATTTTCATCTCACAAACGTCTAGAAGGATTTAATTTTCGTGGAACTATACAAGTATCAAGATATTTCATTTCCAACAATTTCTTCCAACGAAATAATGTGGAATTTGTGTTATAACATTTATGAGAGAAGAAAATAGCTTTCAGTAGGAAACTCTGTGCTATGTCATGACAATATTAGTCGGAAACGTTCTTTGAGTAGCTGCATCTCGTTATTTTCATGAAATTTTAAGCGCATGCCTTAGTGATTAATAATATCCTGTATTTAACGTAACTAAATAACCACCAATTTTACTGGTAAATTGACATAACATTTATACATAAAAATATGATATTTTTATTTAATAAAAAAAATACTGTAGGGATTGTTACTAATGTACCTTACATATGTTTTTGGCCAAATATTTTTGTAGAAAGTAATATGAGACACGAACATAAACACCACGTGTACTTTTTAATTCGATAGTAAAATAAATATTAACTAGCTGAACCGGCAAACTTTGTACCACCTCAGAATTAATAAAAAAAAATAACTAAATGATAAAATTTCAGAATGTTTCAACTTTTGTAAAAAAATATTAGCATTAAACAGAAAAAAATATTTATTTTCGGTCCAATCCAAATCATTCTATACTCATGAACAGCAAGTTATTCTAACATAAATATTTAAATACTAGAAAATACTATATATAAATATTTGAAGACATTCCTAGTCACAGTGAGTTATTATCGTATGGGTAGGTTTCTAGACCTTTTTATTTGATTGGCCCAGTCATCGAATGAAATGTATCTGATAAAAGCTAGACAAATATCTTATTTAGATAAATCTTTATAAATGGGGTTGAAGTTGAGTTAACTTAACTTATATTGTCCAAGATGGACTGGAACATGCATTAACATTCGAGAAATTACGATAGTTTTATAAATAAAGATCTTAATATACGAGATTTCCTCCTTAACATTCAAAGAAGCTTTGTTAGTAACAATGTCATAAAATATACTGATGATGATGATAGATTAGGTTACTCTGGCCATATAAAGGCGAGAGAGCTAGTAAATATTTAGAGTTGTTTTGTAAATAGAAATATCCATTCTCGTCTGTGTAAGTTGATTTATTTAGAGGCAGCATCTAGTCGGAAAGCCGTAACCGAGATGGGATGTGCTAGTTAAATATTAACCGGGCCTGTAGTACGCTCATCGCTCGTACATTGGTCAAAGGAAAACTAATACTGTGTTTAATGGAAAAACACGTTTACGCGCTTTACATTATTTACAACGTTCGGTACTTTCGAAGCGAAAACTTGCTTAGTGGGGTTCGGCGCTTTTTAGTGTGATTATATTATAATATCGTCGACATATGGCTACTAATTGGCTCAGTAATTGGTGACGTATCGTGTAATATGCGTGTAGGTACGCCATACATCTTTTCATTTGTAAATAACATTCAGCTTTTTATTTGTAAATATCATTTATTTTTCTTAAATTTATAATAGAATATTGTCAAAATTAAAAAAAAAGTAAAGTTCAAAATATAATTGACTTGAGCTCCCAAAAGGGCATAAATAGAGAATGAAAGTTTGCGTTAGAAATCTAATCTGTTTATTTTTTTATCGCGAAATAAGTTTAGGGTCCTTACTTTTACTTGGAAGAAAGCGTGGAGCAAAGACACGGTGTCTATGGTTAAAGTCTTCCGAAGCGACTCACCCGTATTTTATGATGAATTGTATATATATTCGGTAACTCCGAGATAAGGTTGTAAAGATTATTCCGATATTGACACCAGCAAGTGCGGCTAGTGATTTATTCATTTCCGTTGTCCTAGAACACATGACCCAAGTTCAACAGACTAACTTTATCGTGGTGTGATTGTTCATACATAAATTGGATTAGGAAGGGTGATATCTCCCCGCCAGCCGTGAGAGTGAGGTATATTACAGGTAGATATGCATGTCGAGTGTAATTTGTTACCCGTGAGTTATGCGAGGATTAACCTCATATGGTAAACGTTTTGTTATAAACCAGCTGATTCGGATATCGGATCGGATGTTGCCTGTCTTAATAATAATTAATATCAATTTATGTCAGGCCACTAAGAATCCAGACATGGGTTAGGTACAAACATAAGTTATAAATTAGTGTTGTAACAACAATTAATACTATGTTTACTAACAATACTAATACAATCAACAAACAAGTCAACAATACAAAATCACGATGCCTGCCTACCTCCTTAGGGGTCTGGCGTGAGGATGTGACGAATTCTTGTTACTTTATTGCCCTCTTGGCTAACGAGCAGACGGACCTTATAAGTGAATAGTAATGATACCGATACCACAACATAATATACTAACTGATCGTGTCAACGGGATGACAATCAGTTATTATATTTTAGAAATAGATAGCTCCATGTTTCACGTCAAACATTCGTACGCTACGTACAATAGATCTAGTGAACATTGAGCAACAAAGAAAACATATTTGAGGGCTTGTGTTTCATCGAATTAGTTGTATCTTATTGCACATAGCTATTGGTTAATTTTGCTTATTAACTAATGCATACTTGGCTGTATCTAAAAAAATGTTTTAATTACGACTGTTTGTTAGTATTTATAACTGGATGGGTTCTTTCTCAAAAAATATTTAACATCGTATGTTAGACTCCCAATTTTTTCCATAAACCTGACCTGTGCTTAAAATAAAACAAACACTCACACATCTAAATTACTTTGATATACTCATGGCCTAACAGATTTAAAAAGCAATATTTTTTGGGTGTTTGTTAATAGTTGTATGTTGTCATATCTTTAGAGATATCATATTTCATAACAGCATATATAATAAATATAAAATCAAGAACACAAATATATAAAACTATAAATAAGTGGAAATTAATCTAATCAATGCACTACCATTTATAACACGAGCACAGACGTAGTGAGTAGTAAAATATTCATTACATTTGCCTGACAGGAGTCGGTCGTTAATTAAGACAGGGTTCAGTACAGTCGAGTCGATGTGAGTGTCCTCCGGCGAGCCTCCCGACCTACATGCGACGCAAACGTTGGAAGACTCCTTGAGTTGGAATCCTAGTTCGGAAACGGCAATTTAAACTGTTGCTAAACTTAATTACATTTTAATTGAATGTGAATATGCGTTGCTGACGATGTTTTTGACATTTCTAGGAGAGTTTTGCAGCTGCATGTTAGTTCCTATGAAGAATAAGGTCTGCATGATTTTTGAAACAACAATTTTTTTTTCACGCAATATTGTAGCGTTCTTTAAAGTATTATATTAAAGTTAAGATTATATTATAGGTATTATAACTTAGGTTACATTATTTTACTATAGGTTTTTGTATAATATCAATGCAGTGACACTCCAGATCAAACATTATTAAAGATCCACATCAAGCTATGTCCTAAATAATAATTACACTTGGCCATATAGATAAGTTAATATTATTTCGATGTTAGGTTAAAAATATTTCTAGATTATTGTTAAAATAATAACTTTAAAATAGACATATCCCATGTCTATCAACCTATGTACTGGAGACATATCGTTGATTTCACTTACTACTTTATAATTTCAAATAAATATATTTTTTTTTATTCACATATGTTTAGTCTTCATAGCTTACCGTGACACAGTTAAAATATCATATTTTTATCATATTTAGTTAAAACATTATATTTTCCTCATCACAAATATACCCGACAGACAGATACGTAAAAATTATACACTCCAGACTTTTTCAGACGTTGAAAAAGGGTAACATTGTATGTGAGTGACATGAGAGAGTAATTATGCTCATATAGGATTCAGCAGGGTTGTCAGCTGCTGTCACCTTTACGATTAAACTTCCAAACCCATTTACATACTCGTTCGTTACGAAACGGGACGCTGCTGCCGTCAGCCGGGACTCATTATATTCCTTGTGACGCGAGTACAAATAGGGCCCTAGACGTAAAGACGAAAATTAGAATACAGCTTTGAAGAAACATAACCTTAGTTTAGTGCGTTATTGAATGAGAACACTTTATACATCTTTGTAGTAACATTCTTGGATATATACTTTCGTGTATTAAATGCTACAACCATTGATAAGACAATATTAAGTTCTCTTCCTTTCTCTTCTCTTTTCTCAACCTAATTGGTTAGAGCAAATGTCTCGCTTACACGAAACCGGCGTAAATTGTCAGCTGTGCTGTCTCACATTTTCTAAGGTGTGTAAGTAGGAGGAGGAAGAAGGGCAATGTAAGGTACAACCTCTATGCCCGGGTTTTTTAAACTTTTTGGAGTCACGGACCCTTTTCCAGAATTTAAAATCTTTTGTGAAAGAAAATTTTAGGAAAAAATACAAATCTAATTTATATAGGTACTATGTATAATTCAAAATCACTATGTTTACACAAGAATGTTAAAGTTTAACTAAGCTACTGCGGATTCCTGACACATACATTCGCCCCGGACTCCCGGGGAGTCCGTGAACCACACTTTAAGAAACCCTGCTCTATGCGGATGTCTATGGGCGATGCGTCCGTAGTCATGAAAATGCCCCCGATTGCTCGTTTGCCTATTTATACTATGTACCTATATAAAATATATTTTAAAAAATTACTTAAATCAGTCATTAGTGATTTGTAAGATATAGTGCTTTTGCTGTTTTGAACTTGAATCAGACAAAAAACAATCGGAAAAGGCAGCCTCCACTAATATAATATCGTTATCAATTCATGTTATGCAGCTGTGCACAATACACATGTATATTAATATGCAATATTACCAAAAAACATAATACTAGATTAATCTGTTTAGCACGAAACAGATAAGTACTATGTTCATATTTCATTTAGTAAACCTCTGTGATTACTTCGGATTTAATTAGTAAATTTATTGTCTGAATTATAATTTAAACATTAAATCCTATGTTTGTATGTGATTGGAACTTATACATATATGTATATCCAGAAAACTAACAGTTTTGTTGTACAAATTAATAATAATAATAATCCTCCCAGCCGGTTTCGGCTATGGCGAACGCTTCTTCTTCTTAGCTTCTTTAGTGTGCTCTGATATGCCTGACGTAGCTGGTCTTGTAGCTAAAAGTCAGAAGACCGTCAATATAATTGTAATAATATACCAATGAAGCAAAAAGCGGTTTTATAGCCAGATAGATACTAGATACTTTTAAAGAGAAGATAGTTTTATCAGTGTTTTAATACATCGAACATGATCGATCTGATGCTCTTAGCTATTTGTCAAGGATATTTTTTCTATCCTTTACTCTTCTTACACTCACATTAAGTATCGAGTGTATATCTCCATCATGTAACGCTACGTCTGTCTACAATTTCATCAGAGCAATTAAGATAAAACGATCTTAATTCAAATGATATACACGTTTTATTCGAGTGACAAAACTTAGGCCTGTTGAAGTTTAACATTCTTACACACGAGATAAAGTTGTTGGCATAGATATATAATATATCCAGCTAGACGTTCTTGATTCTTTTTTATTTTGACATCAATATAAATATAATGAGAAGCAATAGTGCGCTGTTGCTGACGGATTTAGCGCATCACATTTTAAGCTGCTGAAACATCATAGGACACAACCGAATAGGTTTATAACAATAATCCTCCTCTCTTCCTTTCGTAATTGTAATCAATGAAACATTCTCAAATGCCTGATTTGTTAATAATGTGAATCTAAATTTTACATTACATCGACAGCGTTTGAATAATGTAGGCAGTCGTGTAGCCCGTTACAATTCCGCCCCTCCCAGGTTCTTTGATGTGCTAAAAGTTGTGTACCTACGCATCGCTGTTTGATTTGTGACAACTTTTATTTGAATTAGTTTCCTTTAGACCATTAAATTTTCATTTACATCGACTGGGTACGAAAGGAGTAGGCGTATCTGAATACGTTCACATGAGGTATTGATTAAGTTAGGTCTGACTATTATTGGATATGAGAAATTGTTTTATTTTGTTTCTGCTGAGGTCAGTGTAGTATACGGGATACACAGACCAGACGACTCGGTGCCTAATGAAATCTGTCATATACCAGAATGCTGACTTAACATAGAGTCATAGAGTCAGCATTCTGGTGTATGTCAGATTTTAGTAGGCACCGAGTATGTTTACCTAATGCCAGTTGGTACAGAACTCGTAACCAGACTTAAGCAAGTATCATCATATTTGAATAGTGTAAGAGGTCAAACTAGCAGTCAGCGCCTCTTAGTAACTGACGAGACGCCCATAGGCATCCGGATTATTTTTAAGTATTGGTGTAGACCTCTCACCCTCCTATATAATGGACCACAGGACGCCACATTTTGAGGCCTAATGTGCTTGTTAATGTACATTTAAACCATTAAACGTCTCACTATTGAGCACTCGTCCCTTTCTGCCAAATTAACCGACGAAGAAAAATTACTATTGTTTACCAATCAAAAGAACAATTATTGAACAAAGAAGTTTATTTTTAACAAAGAAATCAGATACGACAAAATTTGGTGTAATTAAGACCTGCTTAAATCTATTGAAAACTATATTTGATTATAAAGGAAATGTTACAAACAATCTCTCAGAACACCCGCGATGCAGGTACTCTACACCCCGTCCGGGGGATCCGGACGCGGACACAGTTCCGAGCACAACTTCACCCTGACAGACAA
>LUGF01013207.1:18765-36364 GCA_001625245.1 Calycopis cecrops
TTAATTGAAATATAACATATATTTTTTTAAACTATAAATATATGTACGGATTCATCAAGAAACTTCTTTGAACCTAGGGCTTTTTTCGCGTTTTAGCGATGTAATGCCCTTAAAGAGCGATGCTAATTTAGAATTCCTCTAAAACTGCACAAATTATAGCTATCACACGACTTTCTATATCGTTGCTAGAAAGCCAGAAGTGTTGGTTCTATTCTGCTGTATAATTTATATGCCTTTTGCAAGTCTCATAAACGTAAAAAGAAGATACGGAGCAAAAAGCATCGCATATTCTATTCGCTAGCTACATTTATTTATCACCGGGCACATCGTTCCTTATAAATGTCAGAACGTGTTCTATCTGCTGTCGAAAACCTCATGTTATGCGCGCGGTGTTTCCATAATGTGATATTTTCAGTCCATAAAAATATATTACCTCTATCGAGGTAGGGGGTACGTTAATAAACATGCGGAAACATATATCATAAGGTAAAGGGAACGGTGTACGATAAACCCTAATATTTTATAAAGTAGATGAGCAAATGGTAATCTTATCTTCCGTTTATGGAATGTACCTTCGTAGTCAAGCCTTCTTAGACAAGCAATAAAGGCCTTCTTTCTAGAAGAGGCTGTCCAGCAAGGTGTTAATATTATATTATATATTCCATTTAGAATAAACTAATAGGCTGGATGGAGTAAAACATTGTCACGCCTTAACTATTTACATTAAATATCGCGTCCGATCCGATATTGAATTTTATACAACAAAACAAAAGCAACAGAGAAATAATTCCAAGGGTAACTCAACGATTACACTAGCGATTATTTTCGTCGAAATCTGGCATCCTAATTCCTAATTTCTAACTTCTAATTATATTATAAATGCGAAAGTTTGTATGTTTGTTTGTTTGCTTGTTACTCCTTCACGCAAAAACAGCTGAACCGATATTCATAATTTGGATTAACACAGGATAGTTTTTATCCCGAAAAAATGTTTCTGTGGGATGCCACATAAAACTTAATTTAAGCTTCAATTAACTAACTGTAAGCTAAATGAAAATGAGAATAACTATCTTATTTCCATTTAGTGTATCCTATTTATCATCATATAAATATGATCAACTAATAATCAAAATACAATGGTACATACATTTTACAGTCGAGAGTCAAACAATTTTATAATCGTCATAAAAATATTATCGGCAGGTCGCCGTTTCATTTTTACAAGCTCCGCTTAGACCAGCGAGCCTTAAAAGTTCCCAAGTGAACGGCGGCCGTGCTGGCGCAGGTGGCAGACGCCTTTACTGCCCGACTTAACGTTCACTTAACTGAACGCGACAAATTATAGTTATTTGTTAATATTTATTATTTTAAGCCTTCTAGGTGAAGAAGGGGAATAGTTATTGTGTTTTAGGTAGACAGCTATTTTATAGTGAAATTAATGCCGGAGGTCCTCCACCCGTCCCTCTAAATTAACAGATGGCGGCGTAGATTCGGACGACCGGCATGGTGTGCTCCGTTGGAGCATTGGGACCAGGGGTTAGGATGGGAACCTGACCCCATTGCACGGTTCCAACGTGAAGTTAGGGACTGTTCGAAGGCAGCCGGACAGTCCCTAAGGAGGAGGAGTCTGGCCTTTTCACCGGGGCCAGCCTGTCGCTGGAGGCGCCCTGTTACTTTTAGATCCGGGGCCCTCCAATTATAGCGGCTGAAGGCACCCGCAGGGGTTTAGTCGATAGGGGCAACCCAGTTGTCGAGCCCGACACTGTACCCGGTTGAGCCATCCGGGCTCCTAGGTAGCGTGCGTAAAGGCATTCTCCTGCGTTAACAAACAAAAAAATAGAGATAAATATTTACCTTGTATGTTTACATAACACTAGCAATATAATCATTTTTTTTTATGTTATAGGAGGGCAAACGAGCAGCCGGAGCCATTTTCATGACTACCGACGCCCACAAATATCCGCATAAAGGCTGTACAGATGCGCTGCCCTCCTTTCACCTCCCACCTCCATGGGCCACCGGCTACTTACACACCGCACGAAACGCGACAGCACAGCTGTCACTTTACGCCAGTCTCGTGTAAGCGAGTACCTCCCCGGTCATGCCGGCCCAATTCGACTGCATGCAAGCATGCAGTATGGCACTACCTCTTACCAAATTATGAAGCTAAGCTGTTCAAAAGATCTGCTTCGATGGGAATGTTCTTAATCCATACGTCGAAGCTAGCTTGGCAGAGTGTTAAATAAATATTCAATTCTCCAATTAATGACGTTATCATTAAACACCGCTATTGTATGGGAGGGACTTCATATATCTACGATAATTGGCTTTACGGTTCGTTAATTAAAGAGCAGCTCCCTAGAGTGATTACCGTTTTAAATTAAAGCTTATTTTTGTATAAATACTTTTTGTATTTAAAAGAAACAACCTTAATTTGTAAATGTGTAAATTTAAAACCAAAATAGAATTGTAGCTTGTATCATTTACATTAAATGATACAAGCTACAATTCTATTTTGGTTTCAAAAATCTTTTATCCAAAATTGGACTGTATAAATATCCTTTTGAGCCTGAATACTCTTTCAAAATAACACTCTGAATTGAGAAGATCAAACGAAATGAATATAATCTGATGTAATTCGATATCAAACGTAAAATAAAGCTTTTACGAGTACATGCATAATATCGAATCGACAGAAGAAACCACATGACGTAAGCAACACAGTAGAACTGGGTAAAGTGATTGCTTGCATATGTTTGTTAATTATTTATTTTATTAACCTAATATACAAGTGTGACTTATGTATCTCTACTAATATTATAAATGTTTGTTACGCTATCAAGCCGAAATCGCTGAACAGATCTTCATACATATTAGTATCTAGATAGTAGTCAATCTAAAGATGGACTAAGGATGGGTACTTTTAATCGTCTACGATAAAGTAATGTAATGATTTTGACGATCAGAAAGTATAGGTCCGGTTCATCCGACACTACATCGACACCACCAATGAACATCCTTATATCCACCATTTTTGGTTTGTATGCCAATTGCTTAATCATACTTAGTATATATTTTTTTATACCAGATAATCATATTTACTAATTATTTTTTATGTCAAATGACTAATCTAAGAAAGATTATTTGGCATAAAAAACAAAAAATGGCATAGTACCAAGATAGCGGGATTTTCATTGCTAATGTCGAAATGAAAGAAGTATTGTTATAGTAAATATATTCTCAGAAGTAGTTGCACGCTGCTATGCAGCTGAATTGGGCAAGCAGGACCAGGGAGATATCTCTCGCTTAAACGGTACCTGTGTAAAGTGGCAGCTGTGCTGACGTTTTTTTTTTTAATTGTGGTATAGGAGCGCACACCGCACGAAACGCAACAGCACAGCTGTCACTTTACGCCGGTCTCGTGTAAACGAGAGGTACCTCCCCGAACGTGACGGCTCAATTCGACTGCATGCTTGGCACTACTAAAGGGTTGCGTGTGGTATGTAAGTATCCGGTGCTCCATGGAGAGGAGGAAGTTCCTCTATATATCTATTAGTGTCTTGAAAATTAACTATAATAAAAAAAATTAAGAAAATTCTAACATATGAAATTCTCTTGCAACATTGCCTCGAATAATTTAACTATACGGAAGTAGCTAGTCAGGCTATTTCCGTTCCAGGGAAAGACATACAGACGGCAAAGGCGTATAAAAAGATTTCAATTTGTCAGAACGGATCCCTACAAAATATATATTATTATAAGCAGTATATATTATAAAAAAATATATTATAAGCAGTATATATTATAACGCAGAACATGATTTTAACTTGATTTTAATGCTCAGACTGTAATTATGTATCACAATACACCATGTAACTTCAGTGTATATACAATACATCGCGTTGTTTTTGTAAACGTGACCTAAATTTTATACATGTTTCTGTAATGTAAGTATCAGCTTGTATGATTTTATGAATATAATGAATGAAATGAAATGAGTGAATGAATATATGGTGGTGGAGGTGGAAATCGCAATTTGACCGAAACAAAATGCAAATGGACAAGACAACCTTTGGCCGGCATTCTATTGTGTTTTCAATGAATATAAATGTAAAGAGCCAAGCGCAGCTGCGGGAGAAATCTTATAAACTGTTAAGTATTATGGTCTGAATGTGAAGGACCATTTCCTTTAGGAAAGCCTTCATATTTCGCTTTGATATATTAAAACTACTACCTTATATACTTTTTTTTCTTATTTCAGATTAAAATGTATATATCTACGTAAGTGCTAGTAGTAAGAGCGTGGAATAATAATAAGCATGCACACATAATATTATATACAATAATAGAAATTTTAATCCTTTAATTCCACGATAAGCCGAATCAAATTGGAGCTACCGAGTAGATATGTACTTCTCTTTAATACTATAGCACCTCAAATCGTTGTTTCATGGGGTGTGTAACTTTCCGCTGGCCGTGAGGTGTTGCGGTGGAAGAAGGAAAGAGAATAACATGTTCGCATCACCTTAATTCGAATGTGTATAAGCGTCAGTTCAGTAGTGACCAAAAGACTCCAACTGTTCGTGTGCCCTTTTATATTACAAAACCTAACAAGTATCTCTACTTGCCGTCACAAAGTTTGATAACAGTTACAGAATAAACAATATATTATTCAATAGTACGACGTAAAGGAGAACAATAAAAACAAAACTACGGCGATTTGTTTATTTTACAGACGGTTATTCCCCGCAGAAGGGAGGCCAGATGTTTTATTCCCTCTGCGTCGCGGACGACCTATCGCCTCCATAAAACATACAGCCAATCGAGTTGAGTCTCTAATATTAGTGCGAATATGTCAAATGGAACAACGAAACTACCAAATATCCCAATACATTAACACTTAGTATAATTAGTCAATCGCTTCATCATTATATTAATTTTTAAGGTTTCAAACATCAGAAGAAAAAATAGAATTATAGGGTTCTTTGTGGTTTTTAAACTATTGTTATGAACCCTTAAAAGAATTTGAATATCCACATTTACCTTTACGAAAGCTATAGGATGTACAAAACATTTTACATACAGTTAAGTCTAGTTTAAATAATTGTTGTGTAAAAAACAATAGTACAAGGAGCAGAAAAGGGCCCGACAGAGCCTTTTTATAACTGGCGAGACCTAAAAGCACAATTGCAATATATCGCCGGAGAGTAAACCGTTTGCCATATGCAAACGTTTTACCATGTCCATTTAAATATGCAAACGTGTGTTTTTCCGGCGAAATCAAGCAAACAGAGCAATAGGTGAGGTATCTCTCGCTTATGTCAGCTTAATCTGGCTTTCATTGAACATAGTAGATACTGTCTATTACTACTCCAAAACAAAAAATACGCTATTTCTTAAGGTATAGGGTGCAAATATTATTTATTTTTCTTTTACGTTATTTGTGTTTTATGTAGTGTGTGTGTTAGAATTAAATTGGGTTAAGCAGTAAAGTTCTTTTAAAGCAAATAAATAAAATAAATGTAAAAGGAGGAACGAAATTTACAAAAACCATTGAATTTGAAACATACGAATTGAGTTGACCACAGGCTGTTAAAAGCAAACTCCGCCACGCTCCAACAAAGAACTAAAACGACACAAACATTTGAGAGCACTCTTCAGGTCGCCAAGCTTGTTTAGGCAATCGGAAAACGTTCCTGTACGCCGTTATTGTACTGCTGTACTTCAAACTGTTAGTTTCCAACGAAATGTATATGAGAATTGAACGGTACCAAATATAAAGCGCTTACTGCTCAATCAGAACGAGTGAGCTTTATGTTTCTTTTATCATAGCAATAACCGCTAAAGGAAGGAAATTCGGGAAAAAATCTTACAATGGAATGAAAAGATTTTTATTCAAAACAAGCTGTACTCTGCGAGCGTTGCTACGCCTAATTTGAAGGAAAGAAATAAACACAAATATTAAATTCATTTTGAGTCATTTTCTTTACGTACGTATGGTACGGTACGTATGTTTGAATGACAGCGGCGCCATCGCTCGTATAAACTTAGGGTATTAATCTTCATGGACTACAAATGCATAGTTTACGATTCTATAAAAGGCAAATATATTATAGTCAAGTAAAATATTGTAATTAAATCTATATCTATTTCTAAGAAATATAAAAATACAAAGTCTGAGAAAGTGCTTTGTCTACATACAAACTTCAAATATAATGACGGAATATTAGTTCACTTGAGTAACTCCTTTACAAACTTGCCGTTAGTTCATGGGATTATGACTCTTAGCAAGTATTACATATTATACAATAACAAATGCTGCCTCCGATAGTTGAAAAGACGCATCTAACAAAAAGGTAAAATGGAGAAAAAAAGTTTGAATGTCAAAATTGAGAATTTCCTTGCTGTCTTTAAAATATAAGTAAAATGAAACATTATTTTGGACAGAATGATGGCCAACGTATTCATCTTTGATATCTCATATATAAAAAACATCTTTTTCCTTTTAATTTAATTAGTTTTTTAAGAAAAAACTTTTCTTCTTAGCAAAAAAAATCGAGTAAAATATCTTATGCTTAATTGAAAGGCCGCAAATAACCATTGGGTCTTTTCAATCTCGTATGATTGCTTATAATATGTACTTTTCTTCTTAGCATCAAGATGATTTTGAAAGGGCGCTTGTTACAGATAATGATTTTTCTTCTTAGCATGCACGAAAACGCATACAACCAGTTCCGTATAATTAACGTCTTATATGAAAGATGTGCCATTTCAACTTCTGAACTTAGACAAATATTATAAATGAAAATGGCACTAATACGTAAATGTGCGTTTTCAATGAAGTTTAAGGAAATATGTCTTTTCATCTTCTGAGTAATAGATAGAAGTTCACAAATACGCCCTGTTTCGTTATGATAACTCTGTAATGGAGCGAGATATCGCAATATGAAAAATATTAGAAGATGCGCCTTTTTCTCCTCATTCCGGCAATATATATAACTCAATTTCGGAAAAAATGTGAGATGCGTCTTTTCAACTATCGGGGGCAGAATGGTAGATGAA
Organism: Calycopis cecrops; assembly: GCA_001625245.1. Classification (NCBI taxonomy): domain Eukaryota; kingdom Metazoa; phylum Arthropoda; class Insecta; order Lepidoptera; family Lycaenidae; genus Calycopis; species Calycopis cecrops. The sequence continues at coordinate 25,828 of LUGF01013207.1, forward strand.
ATTTTTTAAACTTTGGTTACGAACGTGCACGAAGGGAATTTTTTTATGTTCAAAAAGCAATTTTTTAAATTCTATTTTGAATAAAAATATTTTAATTTTGATTTTGATTTTGACAACAATATACATAACAAGCTATGCCCCGCAGTTTCACCCGCGTAAAATCAATCTCAAGAATTTACTTTTCAAAAAATAAAATATATTTTTTAAAGACTAACAAATTATTCAAGTAGAAATATATGCCATGTATTTTTTATAATATAAGTGATAAGCTAGGTGTCGGGGCCTTTTGACGACTACCGACGCCAATAAACACCATTAAGCTCTCCCTTCCCCAGAGAGCCACAAGAGAGACAAAACCACTCGAAAAGTATATAGCTATCACTTGGTGGTTTAGAAAGGCTAAAGATGCCATTAATTTATATTAATAACGGTATAGAAAATATTTCGTAACATTTGAATGATTGTCGTATTATAATCTTACCAAGATATCTTGAACTTCGTGTTTCTTGACTGCTTAAATAAAATTTAATATAAGAAAATCTACTATATACAAAACTATAATTATATTTTAAAAGTTACTAGTACATCTTTGGCATTGGATGAATCTAATTAAACTAGATTAGTAAATTTCCATTTTTTTTAACAGTATCTTAATTAAAATGAGAATAATACAATTTTGAACAACTATTCCGCAACCAACTGCCCTTCTTTCTCTTCCCACCTCCATGGGTAAGAAGTAGTGCCATATTGCATGCTTGCATGCAGCCGAATTAGGCCGGCACGACCGGGGAGGTACCTCTCGCTTACACGAGACCGGCGTGAAGTGACAGCTGTGCTGTCGCGTTTCGTGCGGTGTGTAAGTAGCCGGTGGCCCATGGAGGCGGGAGAAGAAAGGGGGGCAGCGCATCTGTATAGTCTCTATGCAGATGTCTATCGGCGTCGGTACTCATGAAAATGGCTACAACTGCTCGTTTGCCCCCCTATACCATAAAAAAATGGGCCACCGGCTACTTACAATTCGCATGAAACGCGACAGCACAGCTGTTTCCTTACGCCGGTCTCGTGTAAGCAAGAGGTCGCACCGGCCCAACTAGGATGCATGTGAGAGATGTGGATTGAAAAAGGGATCGAAAGAGAACAAGCAGATCTAAAGATATAAAGCAATATAAAAAATTTAATTAACAAATATATGTACATCTACCCTCTCATTACTAGTAAACATCTTTCTACCTCCAATATTATAAATATATACAGCTATATAATAGTTATGTATTCTATATCACATGCAAGCATGCAGTGTAGCACTACCTCTTATAGCCTATAACTAGTCTAGCCATAAGTTCTGTTACGAAGAAAAAACAATTTAATTGAAAATAACATTTATTACTTTTACATTATATTAGTTTAATACTCAAATATGAAACAATTAGAAATATAAAAAGCATATTCGAAGTGGCAATTGGCTGCAATACAGTTCTTTAAACGTTGAAGCCAGTTATCAATAGAAGCACGCACTCTTTCCACGGGGAAATTCTTCACTGCCAATCGTATGGATTGTGTTAGGGACTACGAATTATCATGGCGTTTAGAGCAAGTTGTATTCTCGAAAACTGACCACAAATCATAACCCAGCGAATTAAAATCGGAACTACACGACGGCCAGTTTTCAGCTCGTATGGAGTCCGAGACGTTCGCTTCCAAGCAAGACTGCGTGGACCGAGCTTTATGACCCGGCACCGAGTCTTGCTGGAAGGACCATACTTGCCTATTGAACATGGTGTTATTAAGGGGTTTAACTACTTTCTCAGTATTGGTATCTTGATACACTTATGCCGATGTCTTTCATAGCTAACATTCCACCAAACCATCACTGAAGTCGGATAATGCCCACGATGCATTCTGTCGACTAATTGAGAAGTTTCGTTAGAGCTGTGAGCATAAATACGGTCATTTTGTTTGTTAAAATGTTAATGTTGCTCAATTACAAAAATTCTCATCCGTTAACAAAATTTTTCTGTGACCTCCCTTTGCGTACCGTTTCAGTAGTTGTTTCTATTTTAACACTCTATTCATCTTTAATTTATCAGTTAAGAAATGAACAGTACCTCTTATAGTCTGCAAGTCCTAAGTCATCTCTTAAAATTCGCGACATGCTTTTAGGTGCTATCCTTATTTCCCGAGATAAAATCTTTCCCTTACTGCTTTGACCACCTTTTTCGTACGAACGTTACGTGGACGGACATGTCTTCCTCTGTCACAAACAGAGGAAGTCTCATTGTACCTATTAATAGTCCGCTACACAAACATTTGACTAATACCAAGTGTATGGAGAGTTTTAAAAATTGCATTTGGCTTCATACCTACTTTGTGTAATGTAATTAAAGCAATTCCATTCTCTTTATCACATTACTCCATTTTAATATCACAAAATATTGTACAATGTATTGGCGCCAAAATAAGAAAACACAATGAACAATCGTATAAAAATGACAGATTCCGAATTGAAATATAATATTTTTTTTATTTTTAATTGTAATAGTATTTATGGCCAGATTAAGTAAAACTTTTCTTGGCTTAAATATGATTTACAGTAGGTATGTTTAATGCGGTCATTAGCATGCGAGTGCAAGTCGCGTTATTTCGAGGAGCCGCGGTACAAATGAGCTCGGGGCACCGGATGTCGGGATTTATTACACTGACTTTACTTGCGGCTTTACGATAAAGGAGGAATTTGTTTTTTAGCAGACTGCGCAATGCAAGGGAGGACTATGTGTTTGTCTTTGCGTCTAGAATCGTGTTTGTTTTTTTGTGGCACTGGTGGACGCATAGGTTCTCAGTGTTTGGGTCGCACTTGGTCGGTTTTTGTTTTCATTAAGTATTTTTTAATGAATTTTAGGACAATCAAAATCTCTTGATGACTACCGCCGCGATGTCCATAGACATCGACGTAATTAACCCGGCGTGAGTGAGGTGGGGTACATCATACCCGCGAAGTTTTAAAACGCAAATAATTTAATGTTATTGTTGCTATGCGAGTCCCGCCGTTATAGTAGCTGGAGGTAAGCGTGCGGGGGGCGATGTACGGCATCGAGTTCAGTGTTGCGCAGGCGGCGACTGGAGATACACTAGTGCAAACGTTGTCGGGGTATGTTATACCCGACCTCGTAGTCGGTGTCACATATTTCGGTTGAGAGTAAGTTTATGTTTTATTCTTATTTATAGCATTTTTTGATTATTTTCTAGATCTCTCAAGATGTCCTATGAGGACAACGAACGTTGGCTTCAATAATTGTTAGAAACCTGTCCATCCAGTGCCAGTTCCTGAGACTCAGGACTCAGACTTACATACATTACGTTGGTGTCATATGTACCAAAAAAAAAATGGTGCTGGTTATGTCAACTTTACACAATGACAAAAATATCGACGAATCCACAGGTGATAAAAGAAAACCGGAAATGAATACATATTATAATAAAACCGAAGCCGGAGTTGACGATGTTTCACGCAATAGCAAACGATGGCCAATGACGATTTATTATGGTATACTCAATATGGCTCCTATGAATGATATCATAATCTACAAAGAAAATAACACAGGTGACAAAAAATCCATGAAGCGCCGCAATTATATTCGTAATTCAGGCTAGAATCTAATAAACGCAACAAGCAACAGAATGTTCATCTTCCAAGGGACACGCAAATGAGCATTGATGATCACTTAGGCGAACCTTCACCATCAGTTCACAAAAAAATGATTGGCAAATATGTGAGATGTGTTGGCTGTACTGAAAAAAAAGACAGAAAAACAAAACACTGCTGTTCAAAATGTGAAAGCCAATTTGTATGAAACACGCGTATTTTGTGTGCAAAGATTGTATGGATTTGTAAAGGTAACATTAGCACTATGTTACATGATCTCATAAGACTTTTCTGTTTTATTTTTAGGTGTAATTATGAGAAGATACTATTATTATGTTGATTCACCAAACATATTGGAATTTTGTTAGATTTTTTTGCGAAAAATAATGAAACTACTGAAACTTGTCTATTTTTCATAGAAAATTTAGAAACATTGTTATTTTAGTAATAAGTGAAACTTTTTGTACTTAAACCACTTTTTTTTATTACTTTAGTGAATGGATCATATTATTATTATAATATATTTCTTAAAAGTTCTAACTATACGAGTAAATTATAAAAAAATGATATCGAAGTTTTGGGTATCTCATACCCACCTCATAGCTAGTGAAACAATTTCTCACCTCATTCACGCCGGGTTAATATGTTTGTTGTTACAATTAAGTATAATATACAATTTGCATTAAATATAGGTACATATAATAAAATTGTAGAAGACGTCATTCTGTCTGGGCGGCTTTGACGCAAAAAGCGCAGGACGGATTTTTATAAAACTTTTTTGTTATATAGGTACTAGTCCTTGGTAACATTTAGGCTATAATTTATCAATAAATATAATGCTGCAGTCGGTATCTCGACTTCAAATACACAATTGTAGGGAAAAATAACGGATTGAAAATTCGGCCAAATAACATTACATGTACATATACATACCAACATACTTTTTTTGATAAGACAACAGCTGTTGGGGCGACTAGTGTTTAATATAATAAGAATTATATTTAATCTGCAACAAATATGTTGATGTTTTAGCAAAACATTTTTCTTCACAAAATAAGACAGCTCTACGAAGGTCTTATTGTACCTATACTGATTTAATATTAACTACCTCTTACCGCAATCGTTTAATGGAGACCTTCTCATTTATTATTTACAGTTACAATTATATTTCAGAAATAAATGTCTCGATAAACAATACACGATAGGGAGAAAAAACATTTTACGAAATATATTTTGGCGGAAACTCTTGACTCAGACGAATGTGTTTTACGTGTAATATATGTATAACACAGTATATTATATTACATTATATTAATAAAGACATTCCAATTTATGAATATGAACATTTTTTATTTAGTTTAAGGTGTAAACAAGTAGTTGGAGCATTTTTGTGACTACCGATAATATACTTTCGTACAATTAATTGGCATGCAGATGTGCTGCCATCCTTCCTTCCTATCTTCCGATGAGCCATATAAAACTTACAAACTGCACGAATTGCGACACTGCACTCCTTTACTGTGGTATCAAGTGAGCAAATGGTGGTCCCAAGTCGTACACCATTACACTTCTTATAGAAATACTACCTGTGTCCCGCGGTTTCACCCGCGTTTAATTTCTAAGAAATCCATATAAAATTGAACACCCTATTTCATCCCCTTAGGGGTTGAATTTCTAAAAATTCTTTCAACATCTACCTGCATGCCAAATTTCATCCCGATCTGTCTAGTGGTTTGGGCTGTGCGTTGATAGATAACTATGTCAGTCTCCTTTGAGTTTTAAATATAGAAACATTTAAAATAATTGCTCCTTTAACATGAAAAAAATATGATGCGGTAAATATGCTCTTAATAATAATAATGAAATAACTTTAATGATCACAGAGCTCAGCTAATATACTGCCATCATTGCGGTTGTCATTAACTGTACTCGAATTGAATACAATAATCAATTTATTGAAATATCATTTAATGATTATACAAAATAATAAGTTACATTTATAAATCCGGCTCTAAAACTAAACACTAACTAAAACCAGGTCTACAGTGAACTGAGTTTTCATGCTATTTTATCCTGATAGTATTGACATCCGTTCCGTCCTACTATAATCATCACCATCAGCTTCTTTCATCACCATCGTCTTAAAGTTCTGAGGTTGGCTGAATTACTTGGCGGCAACTTTTCCAATGCAAGACCTACTTTCAAAAATGAATATTACGACCTAAGAAACCGTTATCGACTATATTAAAATTTAGACATTAATTTTTAATGTTATAATAAAAGTAATAAAAATGATTTCTGCGTTTCGTTCGCATTAAAGCAAGTTTTAGATCGCTGCCGGCATCCATAAAAAATGTTTTATCGTGACATTGATCCAATACCCCCCACGCTCCTCTTGAAGGCCGCTTGTTTAGGTATATCAAAAACTACACAAAATATATTATATTCTGAGTGGTAGTTGATGCCCATATGCATATATATTGAGTAGCTGTTCTATGACTTATAAAATGCTATGCAGACATGTTACCCGCCTTCCCTCCTCTTTCTCCATGGGCGACACGAATCTCACATACCACAGGAAAAGAACGGAACGTCATTTTGCGGTGGTATTAACTCTCTTTTCGGGTAAACATATGCACGCTACGGTTTGCAACGGGTAAGTTTCGATCCTCTGGAAATATCGAGATGAAAATTAGATGAAAATTTTGGCCGATTTTCAGACCTACCCGATATGCACACAAAATTTCATGAGAACTGGTTTAACCGCTTCGAAGGAGTAACTGTAAAGGTTTTTTCAGGTCTGAATTAAAAATTACCATAAAAACATTATTATCTATATTAAACTTTAAACATAATAAACATTTTTATTTTATAATTAAAGAAATATTATGCGTTTCGTTCGCGGTATAGGTGATACTCCACAAGGCTTCAGATCGTTCCCTGCATGCATAAAAAGTGTTTTATCGTGACATTGATCCGATACCCGCGCTGCTCTTGAGGGCCGCTTATACCTCAATAACCGCTCAGAATATATGGGTATTGGGGATACATATAGAGTAGCAGTTTTCCGTGACTTCGATCGGGTTTATTTTACATATCTTAATGACGCGTCGCGATCCTCAGCTTAGATATTACTGTGCTTAGAATAATAATTATGCAATTTGTTTTAAATTTATGAAAATCAATAATTAATACTATTATTATTGGGTACATATAATGCAATTCTGCCAGTTTATAGATCAATACGTCTAGTCAAGCAACATTTTATTTATAAAACTAGCATTCCGAAGAGAGAGCGGATGGCTGTTCTATGCACAGATTTAGGATTCTTTTCACTACGTAATATGCAAATGTACAATGTACATAATATGCAAAATAATATATGTAAAATATATATATAAGCAAATGACTTACTCTCATTTACACCCCCCGCCCCAATGAGCCACCGGCTGCTTTCAAATGGCCTAATGTCACAAGGCTGTAAGTTCTAAATCTATGGTAAAATGTCTATATGCGATAAAATATTGACTTGGTTTTTATTATGACACTTTAACAGGTAACATTGTAACATGGTAGTAGGTCTGGGAATAGCCGAAGCCAGCCGGTAGAATTTCTTTAAAATCAAGCCTATGTGGCCTTCGAAGGCTTTCCTTGTCTTCAAAAAGTTTTAATAGGTCGTAAACATGGAGTAGTCATCAGGAAACCACCTAACTGTAGAATTAAACCACGTGACCCGTTTAAGGCAAGCCGCATTAATTATTTATAGTGTCGAGGCGAACTGCCACCAAGTTAACAGGCCGGTGGGCGGCCGTTCGCCTCACGGGCTCCTTGGAGCGATAAACCTTTCATATTTTATTTCTTCTTCAAACAATTATTACAATACCTGCCCACACTTTATTTCTTGGCAAAACACTTGAATTGCCTTTGGCTAAATATAATATAACAAATACGTGTAATAAATATTTGAATTTATTAAAGGATTTTCTTTTAATAAAATACAAAGAGACAAGCATTGGTTTGTTAAAACAAACATCGAGATTCCTAATTACAAAATAAACTATTTGTTAAAGAAAATCAGAAAATGTTTTTTAACTTTATAGTTCAAGTATCTCTCTAAGTCTAGTGCACTGACAGACGTATCTTGGTTCAGTCTGCAATGATTAACACAAGCTATTTCTGTAAATAGAACTGGAGTCGCAGAATTCAGTTCATTGAGATGTCATTTCTAATTTTTATAATTCTATTTTCTTTGAATATTAATATTTTTTAAATTGGAAGTTACTTTTATTCCAACAAGGAAACTAATTTCTTCTTTCTACAACTTCGTGAAAATATCCGAATACAAAGATAAAATTAGAACTACGAATATACACAAATTATAATGAAAATAGTTTAAGCCGTTTTGGGGTACTTCCACTACAAACACCGTAACACGAGATTTTTTTGAATAAGAAGTATATTTTATAATAACTTTTTAAATATATAAAATTTACATGTTAACTATTAACTATCTAGTACATGCTCTTTTCGGTACTTATCGCAGGTTGTCATTTAAGAGGGTATCTTCTTTTATTTGCTTAAAATAGTCTCTTTTCTATGGCTTATTAACGAGTTATCAAAGTAATTTCGTTATTACCATATCAATTATCATCAGCATGATCAATGGTTATGTATACACTTTCAGTCTTCTTCCACAACCGGTCACCGGCTACATCATTGCTTCTAATATACGTTCCATAAGTATATGATACAATTCAATAATAAACACCTCATTATTATCGCTCAGCTCCAAGCGCATTACGCGGCACAAAGGAAGGGAAGCAAACATCCCGCATCATCAGGACCGGATCGAAACCATTCGTCGGATGACAGTTTGTTTTTCAGCTCAAAATACGCTTTGGTTTACCAAAAGTAATTATTGCGAATTGAAAGTATGGCCGTGTTTCAGCTGTTGTCGAAATTGTTCTCTACCAAAGTGAATTAAATATAGTCCGTGAAGAATTGGAAATAATAATATAATAATACATATTATATTATTATTTCCAATTCTCTCTTTATAATCTAGTTGATGCTGAATTTGATTGTTAATTTATAATCTCATATATTAACGGCGTAAGCCGATTTCCGTTCCAGTATTTCTACGACACTGCACAATAATGATCCGTCATAGTCCCATTTTGATGTAGATGTAGACAGATGAGCAAAAATAAATGGTAGTTAGGTATATTGCAACTTGAACTCTCGATCTATATTTTTGTACTATATGCATCAAACGAACTGTGGACTGCAATAGGTTGATGATGATGATGATGAAGAGGAACAGTGGTCACCTTTTGATGACTACCATAATTGTTATCCTAACGTGTTACCCTCCGTCCTTCTCCTACTCTACTTCTTTGTTTATGGAATTTGAGCTGTCAGAGCCATTGTCATGACGACCGACGCCTATAAACATTCACATAGAAGTTATGTAGAGGAGTTGTCCTCCTACGTTCTCCCCATGGGCCACCGGCTACTTATGCACAGCACAAAACGCACAGCTTTCCGCCGACATCATGTAAGCTAGAGGTTCCGGTTATGTCAATTCAATTGGGATGTGAGAAATTTAAGAATAATAACGTAAGTTTATCACTCTAAATACATTTTTCATATACAATCATAATATCTTCTCTTGATTTGGGTTTGGCGAATCAGCGCAAAGGTCCGGCTGACCTCGGTCAGAGAACCTTTTCGACTTTACGGTTTATCACAGAAACGTTACATTTAATCATTATATTTTTATGTGATATATAAATCCCTTTGGGACTCGCAAAGCCTCCTTATAAAGCCGAGAAAGATCCAATTTAATTATTCTACGGGCTCTGTAATATCCTGCAGCTATGTTTAATAAATTGTACCTTTATCACGTTGCGCCATATTTCATCGATGTTTTTAATTTTCGATACAAAGGCTTTTTAATTATACGGCTTTATTAAAATTATGAGTTTCTTTTTAATAACATAAAGTAAAATGAGTAGTGACGTCCTTTAATGTTACGCTCAAGCACAACCAGAGATCTATACTTAAAAGGAATTCACAATTCGCCTGAAACGCGACAGTGGTCGTATCGACCCGATTCCACTTCAATAGAAAAATCTTCAATTTTTCAAATCTTTACTGTTATTAAAAAGATGATTGTATCAGTGCTGCATTGTATCTAAAAAAATGTCGGTGCTATTTGGATAATAGATCTTAATAAAGTATTACGACAATAGGGGTAGAATGAGACCATTGCATCGTGTAGAAATGTATAATTATGTATGTCTATTCTTACGCAAAAATACTGAAAGGATGTGGGTGCAATTTTCGCACAGGTATAGTTATAATATAAAATAAAATATCATCAATTTCTTTTATCCTGAAAATTATAATAATATATATGTAATTTTAAATGTATTTTGTATAATATGTTGATTCCTTTATTATTATTGGTTGTCTGGAAGAGACCGCTGAGGTGATGTAAGACCGCCTTTTTGTACCTGTATCTACCTAGTTCTAAGTTCTTAGCTATTGTTATTTTGGTGCAAAATAAAGTGTTTTTTTATTTTATTTTTATTTTAATAAGTGATTCCGCTGGGAAAGAACTTATGTGAATAAAACGACGGTGCACAACTTGCTACAAATACAAATTGCTACTACTAGCCTACCGCAATCCCATATCTTGTTTCCTGACTTGTATCTCCATGTAGAGATACAAGTATTATATAATGTAATATGTATTCATGTAAAACTAAACGAAGAAATGCTAAAATTTGTTCTCCTCCAAAATGCAAAACCAAATTCAGACAAAAACAATATGCTTATCAGTCAGCATACCTTTATAATAAATTAAATAGCATGCATAATATTTATCCTATG
>LUGF01013207.1:42007-57499 GCA_001625245.1 Calycopis cecrops
TACGAAGTAATGTAATAAATACCGGCGCGCTGTAGAGCCCTCAGATCAACCAGCGAGATGAGCAGAGGGACCTGACACAAGAACACATTTAATATTTGCTCTCTGAACATTTCGTTACTAACAGTAATGATTTTTTAAATGGTGAAACCATTGTGTTTCAGCCGAATGCGTTATCAGGCAATGCCTGATTTACGTTGATGACTTCGTAAGAGTTAGTGCCACGATGAATATCAGCCGAATTGGTCTAACTTGACGGGGTGGTAATAACCTCCACGCTTGCACGATGGCGGGGTAAAGTGCAACTCTGCTGTTACGTTTTGTGAGGCCTGTAAGTGTCCGGTGACCCATAGAGGAGGAAGGAGGAAGGAGAGCAACTCAAGGCAGGGACTGCTTGTTTGCCTTCCTGAAAAAAAAATAGGCGACGTTAACGTTAGGCGTAATTAACTTTGACGAATAGTATGGTTTAGCTCCTATACCGGTACTATCTAGGGGGCATAGCATCATACTACTCGTTAAAGAAACATATCTTATGATTAAATATTGCGTATATGAAATCATACTTTGGTAATAAGGCATTCTTCAAGCTGTGTAATAAATTGTACATTTTTAGATACTGATAGGTCACCATAAAATATCAAATAATATAAATTAATTCAGTTAGAATTGGAGTGTGTCTATTACAATTTACTTTAATTTTGTTTAGGTAATAATTTGCAATTAAGAATCTCTTTATTTTTCTGAACATCTACAGTTGGAGCTGTTCCAAATGAGACCACAACCGATTCTTATTATTACACGGTCACTATATTATAATCACTGGGACCAAAACGCCATTAGTATAAAGGATTTAGTTGTGAAACAATGAGGTAATGTCGATGTTTGCATCTAAAAGTTCATAAAGTTTAATTAGGATCAAGTATCTATATCTATATAAGCAAAAAAAATATGTACAATGCCATTCAATACACAATTTTTTTGGAACTTTCTGATAGGGCAAGAAATTTATTTTTTTTCAAAAGCCATGCTAGGCTTCTGCATAAAGCATTATGACTGACTCTTAACTTATATAAATTCGTACTAGCATTTTATTTTCAAAGTTACTCTGGTCCCCTAGAGGTAATTCAATATAAGTTGTAGCTCACCACGGCTAACTTTTTACGAACTATATTTCCAAAATATTCCCGAGTGTCGTAACATCCACAGATTGCTATCAAAGCGGCCTTTCGGGAGCATTGACACGAGGCTGTGTGATCGTAAGAGTCCTATATAGATCATAAATACGGAAATTTGTATGTATATCTCTTACTATTTATCGCAAAACGACTGAACCGATTTGCACTTAATTTGCCACAGATGTAGATTAAAATCAGAAATAAAATATTAATTACTTTTTTATTATTTTAGGCCGGTAAGGCCACCGGGCACAGCAGCAATAAATTGATAATTATTTATGCCGATATATTTATTATTCGATTGCCGATACTATAAAATTTCATTAAGTATTAAAAAATAAAACAGCTTAACAGAATCTGACTTATTGTGTTAAAATTATCTATCAACCAGAATATACTTTAACCTAAGGGTAAACGCGCACTATCACGGCCAAGACCAAGGCCAAGACCACGACCAGGAACGTGCAGCCAGGACAACATGGAATGATGTGGAGCAACGCGCACTAGTCAGACCAAGACACGACAGACGCAAGACAGACGCACGACCACAGCTGTACCCTCTGGCCGCACAGACCAAGCGCCAGACCCACTTGTCGTTGCAGCCAGACTGCCATCAGCTGTTATGGGACAACGCGCACTGTCTACTGATACATTTTCACACTGACTGTTGTTTTCTTGACATCTAAATTTATTTTTCTCGACCCTTTTAAAACTGTCTTGGTCTTGGTCGAGGTTGTGGTCGTGGTGTGCCAGTCCAGTACTGGTCTTGGTCTTGGTCTTGGTCTTGGCCTTGGTCTTGGCCGTGATAGTGCGCGTTTACCCTAATTCTTGACCTATGAAACATCTAAACTGATCTTTATATCTCATTTTTTATTATTATTTTTTATTAATTAGCAAACATTATTTATCCATACTACGACTATTTCAAGCAATTATTATTAAATTTAATTGCTTGATATAATAAAATTAATAGTTTTAAATCAAGGTGACCGACAATTATTATACAATCTGGGTATTTGTGTTAATTTCAGAGGATTTCCTTTTGACTGTCGCAGTGCGTAGAGAGGCTAATCACCAGGTTAATTGGATGGGAATTTGGATCGTTAACAATTCCCAATTACACGAATATCTGACAGAAAAAAAAATTGTATTTGAAGAACATAGAAAAAAAGAAAATTGTCAAACATATTTTTATTACATAACTTCTAAACGTGTGATTCTTCTTCAAATACAATCTTCTTATAAATATCGATGGGACAAAAAAACACAGTGTTTTTTTGTCTTCGAAACTTGTGCATTGTACTATCCTGTGCAGACAGCTAGTCGCTATAGATACTGCCGTAGCCGTAATTCGGCTAAAAAGAGAAGTAGAAGCGTTACGTAAGATGCCAGTTGGAGCATGATAGACGGATTCATTGCCATAAAATCGTAAAGTGCTTTAAACATGTCAGCATGCATAAAGTGATAGCAATTCTGAGAATTTTAAAGCACTCTTTTCGTACAAATCGCTCGAGTCTCACTCTGACTCATGGAGAAGTGACTGACAACAAATCCTTATAGCCTGGTTGTGTGTTACGGGCCGTGGTTTTTGACTGACTGTTCTCTTGGCTCTCTATATCAGAAATACAAAATTTGTTTTGTAAATAAATGTGCATCAGTCGCAGTACACCTCCGCTTAGTCCGGCAAATTGTGTGACGGCCGCTCGACTCGCATCTAACAAAAGGCTAACCAATTTGGCTTTGTGAATGGACTCGCTTTGTATCACTGAGACATGAGCCTCGTACAATAGCTGACGTATAATAGTATCACGACTGCTTATCATGACGGAGAATACAACAAAATGTATCTTAATTATGATTCTGTCTGTGGATAAACTATCTACTTCAAATATTAATCGCTAACATAGTACTTGATGAAAAATATTGAATAATATTCAAAAAAATAATCGGAGCATCCATATTATGTATGCTCCGTTTATTAGTTAAAAGTGATTCTTAAGTGAAAGATGCGCCAATAAGTGTGATAAAAGGTTACGCTGGAACATGGTCAGCTGGTTACTGTTTCACATATTTTTTTTTAATATAGCTACACTGTTTTACTCAAATAGTAGCGCAAAAAGTAACACTTAAAATATTGTATAAGAGTTTACCAGAAAAAATAACTTCTTTTCATATTTATTGTTATTATTTGCAATTTTCATTTATTGATATTCTGTTCAAGGTGAAAAATATATTTTAATTTTACGTCCTCTGATTAACTTTGTTTTTCATTATTTGTTTCTCTGAGTGATTTCACTTTGTCGGCAAGCTAGGTTTCAACCTAGCTTGCCGACAAAGTTATAATAGTATTTTAAAATCATATTTTTCATGACTTGCTTAGTACAAAAATCAAAATTATAACTTTACTTTAGTTAATAAACAAGAAAATTATAATACTTAAGAACTTAAAAAGTTATCACGAGCAAAATCCTTAAGTGAGTTCTGTAAAAAACATTTATAGCGCGTAGACTCGTAGAGGGAGATAACGTAGAGCGGTCGTAGCCTCGTAGCCTCGTTGCGTGGTATGGTAGTCTTATAAATTAATATAATATAGTACTTAGTTTAAATAACTACGTATTAATCTGAGTGTATGTGTGTGCGTGGGTGCGTGCGTGCGTGTGTGCGTCGTGCGCGCGCGCGTGTGTGTGTGAAATTATGTTGAAGCATACGTTTATCGTTACATTTTAAATTGATATGACTCCTTTTTTATTTTTCGATATTTGAATAAACAAACATCTATAGAAGTTGTGCTTTAAAATCGAAAACCAAAAGAGTCGTCAACTGTTTACAGAAACAATAAAATATTAAAATCAATTAAATATTTTTGATTAAAATGGTAGACTGTAAAATTTAAATTTAAAGCTACCCTCAATTCTCAGCTTTTACGGGTACGGATTACGAGTCGAAAAACTGATTTTAAGGGAAGAAAAAGTAACGATGTTATTTTGAGCCCATTCTGAGTGTGAGTGAGTGAGTCTTTTTTTTATCGTATAAGGGGGCAAACGAGTAATCGGAGTCATTTTCATGACTACCGACACCCATAGACATCCGCATAGAGGTTGTACAGATATATTGTCCTCCTTCCTCCTCCACCCCCATGGGCTACCGGCTACTTACCCATCACATGAAACGCTACAGCACAGCTGTCACTTCACGCCAGTTTTGTGTAAGCGAGAGGTACCTCCGCGGTCGTGCCGGCCCAATTCTGCTACATGCATGCATGCAGCGTGGCACTACCTCTAAGTCTTAGGCTCCTGGCTGGCAAACATCCCATGGTCTTATCCCATTCGAACAGTATCGCATATATACAGGTCAAATTGATATAATAAATGTACTAACATTACAACCTATACCTAATGCTCAATAAAGTTTAAATATTCGGACAGCATGGAGCTAGACTGCGATG
Source organism: Calycopis cecrops (assembly GCA_001625245.1). Taxonomy (NCBI): domain Eukaryota; kingdom Metazoa; phylum Arthropoda; class Insecta; order Lepidoptera; family Lycaenidae; genus Calycopis; species Calycopis cecrops. Next base: position 46,625 of record LUGF01013207.1, read on the forward strand.
GTGTGAACAATCCACAAATATTATTCTCACAAAAACAATATCCCTTTTATAAAAAAAAGAAAGGTTGTAGCTAAAAGTCCGCAAATAACTTTTCTGCGGCGGTGATCGATCGCGCCAACTATTACGTTTCCGTACCCGCTTATTATGGGCTCACAGCTACAGGCAGTTCTCAATTTCTGAGAAGCGCAGCGACTTTATCAATTTATTGCCCCGAATGTAACGAGCTCAACAAATATACAATTTGTATAAGAGGATCGCGCAGTCTTCTGATGACTATCGATGCTTATTAGAAGTTTAACTTAAAACTTACTTACTCAAAGATTCTTCAACTTAAAGCAAGAATCATCGTGCTAGGAAAGAGAGAAATACAATTGCTGCCGCAAATTTGACTGATATTTGCAAATTATTATGAAATAGTGAGTATCATACGCGATAGTTTTGATTCCAGGGTAAAATGAGGTGAAAATGTTTAAACAAGTAAATTAGTAATCTTATTATGATGGACTCATATGCTGTTTATGTCTATAAAATACTACCATAATTAATAATAATATAATAATAATAATATCTGTGGACTTTACACACCACGTTAGCCTAGCCCCGTGCTAATTACCGTAAGGACTTGTGTTACGGGTACTAGACAACGTAAATATATTTAATATGTTTTAATAAATTTAAGAAATTTTATATATTTAAGATTTTTATTATAGAAATACATATTATGATACATAGATAAACATCCATGACCAAGGCGGGATTCGAACCCGTGACCCCTGGTTCAACATGCTCCGCTTATCCGAGCCCTGTACCACTGCGCCAGCCTGGTCGTCGATGATGATATATTGATGATAATTTGGATTACTATCGCATCAAAAAAATTATTCTATCGGTATAAGTAGAAAGGTTATATTTTACGTACACAAAATTTTGCTTATTTATTCTAGAGTGTGGTTTGTATAGTAGTACAAGCTAAACACTAATATTCTCAAACGAAACAAGTCATTGCCTTTTGTTTCATAAAATATGACTAATATTTTCATATAAACAATTACGCGGAGCAGTTAGAGAGAATTTTAATGGCGGCAATTTAAATAACACTGACGGAGCGAAAAATATTTTCGCGCTTCCCTGCGGATCGCCGGAGGGGACGAGGGCGTAAACACGTGCATTACTGAAAAGTCTACCATGAGTCGGAAGCGATGGACATTTTCATCGTGTGCTGAGAAAAAAACTTCATGAGTAGGGCCTCCCAGGTAATGACGCCTAAACAGAGATAGTAAGGGCGTCTAAAAATCATACCGGGTGCCAAAACACATCTAATAATGTTAGGGTGTCGCGTAACCTTATTTCGTTCTGTTTGTAACATTTCCGTTCATCATTAATTCATCCCTGATCAAGGCGGTGCAATAGTTGACCTGAATGATAATTTATCTTTTGTATTTTTATTGATAATTTTAAAATAAGTAATTGATATAATTGAAATTGACTGCTGCATATCATAACCATAATGAGGAAAGCAAAATATGGAACGTCGAACAACGCATGTTATCGTAATAACATATTTTTTCAATTGCAAATACTAGATTCCCGTATAATAAGTCAGCTAGGAACTCTTTAATTATTTTAACACTAGCTGCGCCCCGCGGTTACACTCGCGTAAATTTCGATCCTGTGGAAAATATAAAATCATCCCATGGCATCCCATAAGAACATTTTCTTTTGAAAATATGTAAAATGCTATCGTAACTATTTATCTACACATTTATTATTTTAATTCTTAATCTCTGAAACTGCTAATCGAGTAGCGAGCCTAATCGCCAGGTTAAGTGGATGAAAAGTCGTACCGGCAACACTACCAGTTACGAAGCACAATATTAATTATCTCTGAAACATTTAGGTGCCATAATTTCATATTTGCACTACGCTTAGTAAGGTAAGTAAGAGTTAATGTTACACTGAGTGCATTGCATTGCGGTGGGCACGACCGGGTAGGTTCTTGTCGCTAACATGATACAAGCGTAAAGTGACAGCTGTGCTGTCGACTTTCGTTCCATGTCTAAGTCTATATCCTGACCACGTGCCTCTTTTTCGCTCCAGCTATCTACAAACGTTATTTACAGACTTAATACAGATTAAATTTTTGAGTCATTACAATTATCTTTTTGCATTAATAATGCTTTCTCTCCTACTATTCATAGCCACTATAGTGGATGGCGCATCCAAAATGAAGCGGAGCAAACCAAACTAATACAGAAAGTTGGTCGTGAACAAACTCCCTGCGAAGGCTCACCACTCGGACAGCGGTTTGTGTTTCTATATAGATCAATCGATCGACATCACAAATGAAAAACTATCCAGAGAATGGAGAATTACTTGTTTTAACTTTATATCTTTCAACTTAGGTTATTGAGTTTGAGGTTCAAACTACTTATCTTAAATTTTACAAACTTTGAGGCTTGCTACGTTTCAAAACAGTAATAAGACTCAACCTCTTACTCCATTCTCTAGAAGTTTCTATTTGTAAAAAAATACTTAAAAACGTAAGATTAGCAGATATATAAGATAGGACACCTTCCGCACCTGATGGAAAGTGATGACGTGGACGAAAACGTATTTTTGCCTTTATTGTATCTATTCAAATTTTTTTCCTAAACGGAATAGCCTTTAGTTATGATACTATAACTGTAAAAATTTCTTCAAAGTTGAATTTTAAATAAATATATAAATAAATAGAAAGAACGACAAAGAGTGTAAATAACGACTGTTCCTATTTCCTATAAAATACTGCTTACTTGCAAAATTTATCTATTCTCTGAGAAACGTAATTGTAAAAAATGCATAGGACTAGGAACGGTAGAAGCTACATATTACTTCTTTAGGACGGCATAAACACAAGAACTACTTAGTAACATTTTACAATCAGGTGACATTGTTTGTTTCTTCTTACAAAAGAATTGAAATAAAATTAAAAATGTCGATTTTATCTTTCCATTTATCCGTGGCATAATTCTTTCTAAATCCTCCTGTTTCACTAATAATTTATTGTATGACACATTGGTGCTCTTATAATATCGTTGTATAATATGAAACTGCATCAGAGTTAGACAGATAAACTACCACATAACAACATAATGGCCAAATCCCTGTAGTGATGATGATACGCCTTTAGGTGTTATGTCACCCATGTTGGTCCTATCAAACTAATCCCTCTGTACAGTCTATGGCTAACCATAAACCACTGCACCAATTAATTAAGTGTAATGAAACGTTATGATTGATAAAACTCCTCTTAGAATGATAATTAACATCTTTAAATAAACTAGTCTCATGCATCATGCAGAATTATATCCTGCTCATTTTGAGCAGGTACGATCGAGAAAATACATTTTGTTTACATGATACAGCCTCAAAAGTAATGGATTTCCTCTTTCGTTTCGTAGCCGTTTTGAGAAGCTAGTAGCCAGCCAGCCAGAAGGGAAGAGGAAATGAGTCGAAGGTGAGAAACGCATACGTAACATCATACACAGATGAGCTAGGCTTTGGTAGTAGTAGTGCATTAATACAAAACATCAATATACAATCTAAAAAAAATCTCAGGCCTAAAGTAGCATTGCTTGTTTTACTTTCATCACCATAAAATCAAACTTTTAAGCACCTGTGAGACAATATTTTACTTAACCAAAAAGGTTTTGGTATAAATAATTTATGAAATAAAAAATGATTGATCAAATTTTTCAACTCGGAGATTTCGATCTCTTAGTAATTTACTTTGAAAGCAAATGCCAATTTCATTGTTTCGGTTTCAACAAAAATGATTTGATATAAAATATAAACGGACCAAACAATGTTTTTGGATTATTTCAATTTCATCCATAATTAATGTGGGAATGAGTGAATAGACAGTGGACTCGTGCCTGCAAAACTTGTGCACTGAACTGTCCTGAGATAACTATTATCTATGGAGACGTCCGGCATAACTTTAGCTCATCTGGGAACTAACTAGATGTAATTTTTTCGGTATATCACCGGTAGCTGGTCGTGCCACGATAGGCGGCTGGATAGTTCAAGTTCATTCAGTCAATAAACCGTAGATTTTAGACGTTTCATTATTTGTAAAGTGTCATGCGTTTAAAGCGCTTTGAATGTATAAACCGCTCAAGTGGCGGCGTTGAATGGCTCATGAAGGAGTGGAGTGATTTTCAACAAATCCTTAAGGTCTGGTTGGGGCGGCCTCTCATCTCGTCTAACAAAAGGCTAACCAATTTGACTTTGGGAAAGGACTGGCTTATTGTATCAGTGAGATATCGGCCTCTTACAATAGCTGACATGTTACGACTGCTAGTGATGACGGAGAGTACAAGAAAATGTATCTAATTAAGATTCTGTCTGTTGATAAACTACCTGCAGAAAATTTTAATCGCAAACACACTACACACTACATGACGAAAAATATTGCGTGTGTCAACTCTGACACGCATATTTGCCGAACGTGACTCTAAAGCAGGGGTCGGCAACCGCTTGATAGGCCAGTGCTGCAGAGCGGTAAAATAAACAAAACGTGGGTCGCACTTGTGATACTCAGCTTAGAAGCCCAATTTACCTTTTTTTTTTAGATTGACCTCCCCTAGCCAATAACTTATTTATATGACATCGCGGGCCGCCAGTTGCCGACCGCTGCTCTAAAGTGAAAGGTGCGCCAAAAAAGTAAGTACCTTTTACTGTTTTACAATTATTTTGCAATTTTTCCCATACCCAGTCTCTTAAATCATAGCTTAAGAAGTAACCGTCAAAAATATTCTTAGTGATTATCGAAAAAAAAAGAATATTTATTTGTACATTTTTGTTACTTTTTACATTTATTGTAATGCTATACACGGAGAAAAATATCTTTAAAGATTTGTTCTCTCATTTAATTTCTCACAGTTAGACACTCTTTTATTTCTCCGAAGTACAACAGCTTGATAAATGTATTGCCTAGTAGCCTGCTAGTTCAACAAATACAAAATATTATTTTTTTATTGTATAAGTAAGCCCATCGACGATGACGAGATTAGCTGGACATCTTCCGGAAAGACGATGTCTAACACAAAATAGAGAGGCGTGGAAAAAGAATGAAGAGGTCTTTGCCGAGCAGTGGGACAATAATAATAATAATTGTATAAGGTGGTAAATGTGCAGTCGGAGTCTGATAATAGCCGACGCCTATTATTTTTTTCTGATTTATTTAAAGCAAGAAATTGATTCATTACAGTGAGCAAGAGCTGAGAAAGATAGAAATATTACCCATTCGACTGCTAATTTGCACTTAACTATAAAATAGATAACGAAGTGTCACGAGCTAAGTAAATTTTAATTTCGTCGAAACATCATGAGAAAGTGTTGAAAGTTGAAACAGGTAACTTAGTCATTTTATTATGAATCGCCTATGCCTACAAAATACTTCCAAAATTTCTATTACTTCCGCATCAAAAGAATTATTCCTTCAATATAAGTAGAAGGATGATTTTTGTACACAAAATATGGTTTATTTACTCGTATTTCAGCGTTTAGTTCATACAATACACTTGGCAGTACTTGGCAGTTCCCAATTTCCTCTTAAATATTCTCAAATAAAACATCTCATTGCCTTTTGTTCCATAAAATAGGGCTAGTGATTACGTGTAAACAATCAAGTGGAGCCGTTCGAAAAATTTTAAAGGCCGCAATTTAAATAACACTGACGAAGCAAAAAATATTTTCGCTCTTCCCTGCCGATCTCCGGGGGGACAAAGGGCATAATCCATTACTAATATCGTGCATCCATTACTGAAACCCTAGCATGAGTCAGAAGCGATGGATTTATAGGGATAGAAGCGATTATCTGTGTACTATAATTAGCAATATTGAGTAGCATTGACTTAATTACGAAGATATTGAGAGAGAGAAAGAGAGAGAGAAATTCAGGACGATGGTCATCCGATATCAAACTCGACTGAAAACGCTTAGTGTGGTGACAAAAACTTCATGAGTGGGGATTCCCTAATTATAAGGACCAACGTCTAAAAAGTAAGTTGGGACCTCTAAATCAGATCGGTGTCGGCAACGATAAGGTTACTTCGTTCTATTTGTAACATTTTACTTTCACTCGATTTATTGCAGTGCAACGGATGTCTGGTTTTTTAACCATCAGCTGATATGACTGATCTTTTATGCTTAGAATTGTTATATTACTTAATATTAAATAAATTCGAGAATAAAAGTTTTGAATGGTCACTAAAATTATTTTTTTAAATTATATTTTATATTTTTAAAATGATTAATAATCGAAGCTCTCTGCAGCGGACTGCTACAAATCATGTTATACAGAATGCAGAAAGCAAATTGGGAACGCGGACCAACGGATATCCGTGTAATAAAATATTTTATCAATTGCAATTAATAATGTTATGCCCCTTTTAAACTACTAAATCTGTTTTTATTACTTTAACACAACTTACTTCGGTTAAGTTTGGTAGTACGTACGTAACCATTAGGTTAGCATGTTAAGGTACGCAAGTATATCTACATTAGAATCAAGGATTAGACCGATATCCTACTAATATTATAAAAAGGAAAGATTGTATGTTTGTTTGTTTGTTTGTTACTCTTTCACGCAAAAACTGCTGAACCGATTTTCATGAAATTTAGCACACACATATAGGGTAACTTGGATTAACACATAGGATAATAACTTTATAATGAAAAATTTTTCCTGTGTGATTAACGCGGGTGAAACTGCGGGGCGCAGCTAGTATTATCATAATGTTGTAAAATTGGTGAGTTGGCAATATTACAACCTGACATTATAAATTTGATTTTTTTTCGGCGCGTCGGATGGCACATATGTTACGGTCATCCGATGAGGTCGAGACTGAGGGATAGATGTACACATGTGTTTGTACAATGTACACACACTTGTGCGCTGTAATAATATTATTTCATTGTAGCAAATCTATTAAGCTGGGAACTGGAGCCGAAAGTCAGCTAAGGTTGTTTTTTACTATTTTCATGCAATAATAATAACTTATTGTTAGATCGAAATCATATCGCATTCATTAGTAGAAAGAGTGAGAGTCGATAACAAAATGAAAGAAACAAAACAACGAATTAAAAGTTAAAATCTGTGATTTCAATATTACTTTATATGGCTTACGTTAAAAATATATATGACTCGTAAATAATTGATAATAATAATAATTGTAAATAGTAATAACACAAACATTATTATTTAAGAGCGAGCTCGTTCTGATAATAATAATTATAAATCAAGATGGCTGACAATTATCCTATAATCTGGGTATTTCTGAGGGGATTGAGAGGATTTCCTCTCGACTGTCGCAGTGCGTAGCAAGCCTAATCACCAGGTTAATTGGTTGGTAAGTTGTACTGGTAACACTACCAGTCACAGAGAACAATATTGTTGACGAATCTAACATTGAGCTGGTAGAATATGATGTTTAGTGAATAGTAGTAGGGCTTAATAATAGTAGGGTTGAACCGGTGGTACTTGTTGACGTTCAAAAGGTCATTTTTATAATTCGATTTTGAATAAATCCATTTTATTTCGGTAAGGTTTTACTAGGTGGGTTATGATATACAAGAGAGAATTGTAAAAATTTAATAAAGCAGTTTTAACAATTATATAATTGCTAAAAGTATTACTTTTAAACTAGGTTATACCTACTTGAATTTTGAACTGGGTTATACTTGAAATTGAAAAAATAATAAAAACAATAATAATATAAATTTTAATCGATATTTACACCAGCTATTGTGTTGTTATGTTATATTTTGTAACTAGTGTAAGTTATCCCCGTGCATATCTAGTATCATTTATTACGCCAGAACGGTGGGTATATTCTTATTCAATGGATTTTATTTTTAATCATTTAAGAAACACGAAAAGAGTAGAAAAGGCTTTCAATTACAAATCATACCCCGGTTTAACCCTGAAAAATACAGCTGAAAAAACGTGCCGGCTCGAATGACCCAAGACATTAATTATCACATGAAAGATCAGGCAATACGATTGCTACTCTGCTCCTTTGTGGAAAGTCCTTACTTTGAACACACGCCGATTTCAAGCTCACTTAACACGGTAATGGCTTGGCGGATATCAGAAAAACACTTAATTGAATTGCTAATTAATAAAGTTCAAAGCGAGCAACGCTGCTATCTTGACAATTCTATACATTTATTTTAATAAAACATTTAATGAATAAAATCATAATGTAGTTTCATAATAGGTAAACCGTTTGCTTTAAGAGAATTTGTTTCATAACATAGAAGTGTAACAAGCCGCTTGTTGAATACTGCGCATGACATCATAGACCTCATAAGTCTCATAACCAAAGGATATGCATCTGTGTAAAATTTTGCGTTGTTTTTTTTATGTTGTTATATCCTCCAGTCTTTTACAAACGACGTTTTGCTGATAATACGTCGGTGGGAAGGCAAAAGTCATGTCCGCCTAATGGGCCTGACTTCTTATAGTTGTTTTATTACATTTCAGATATTGTAATTACTTTGCGGGTTTTAACATGACAAAATATTAAAGGCCAAAATATATACCATTGCTTGACGTTTCGACTGAGTTACATCAGCCGTGGTCCCGAGCCGACTGAACTTTCAGATGTTGATGTAATCCAGCGGTCGGCAACCCGCGGCCCGCAGGCCGCATGCGACCCGCCGACGTCATACTAGCGGCTCGTAAATGTCTTGTAAATAAATTATAAATATCAAAATTAATGCATGAAACAATGATCTGCGTTTGACCACTTTGAAGTTTTCATTTCTATTTTATATGAGGCTGGCCCCACCTATAGTTTATTTGACCGTCTTGTGGCTTTTTGCTGATAAAAGTTAGCTTGTGACATTGATGTAATCAATTAAATGTTTAAAAGCTGTTGTTTCTAAGCAATCTTTTGTATTTAATTCGTCTTTTTTTCCTTTCTTATTGTTTTTGTAAATATTGCGACATTGTGATGCAGTTGATAAATGTTTTTCTATAAATATAATAAAGTAGACTTTATTCTAAAAGTGAGTTCAAAAAGTCTATACTATCATATAGACAATCACTTGTCATTACAACATACCTTTTGGCCACTCGTACCAGCACTATACTTTCATATACAAAAATTACTTATAGTGTTATAAGATATACCTTTAAGAGCATCGTATTATAAGCACGTAATGTAAATCATAATCCCAAAAGGCTTTCAATAGCATAAACCTCAAACGTCCTCAATAGTATTCAACTGGCAATTCTCGTTGATTGGTGACGGCTGAGTGGTGGGGCGAAGTCTCCACAGCCCATTGATTAAACTCGGAGCACTCAAGAGTTCGAAGCGACGAGAGGCTCTGTTAATTCCCAACTAGTACTCCCCAGCATGAGTGTCTATAAGTGTCAAGTATTTAGATAACTTTGTTGGACAGTTTCAGCGAATTCAAATTAATTTTCTTCATGCTAATAAATTCATTTATAATATTTCGAGTTCAATCGACATGGCTGTAAAGCGTGCTATACTGTACTACGAATATGTGTGTGTACCATACTTTCACGTGTCTTGCGGTTTGTAAGTTTTATAAAGCTTTTTTTATTGCTAGCACAATCATAACAAGTAATACAAACAAAATAATTTATAGAAAATGTCGAAGTTAATTAAAATTAAGTTCATCATCACATTTACATTAACAGTAAGTTTTTATTTTCTAGATTAACTTACTCTACATAACAGCCAATCTGTACACGGTCTCTCTTAGTTTACATGAGCACATTGTATCATTCGAATCTGTATAAGCCCACATGCAAAGACAAGGATCTGAATATCTACTGTATATATATCAGATATATCAGAATAAGTTGTGCGAAAATTAATATGTAACGGATTGTTTAGGCTCTTATACGCATATTTAAAATCAGCAACAATCGGACATAGAAACTAAAAAAAATGTTATTAACTCGATAAAAACTGTGAATGATCTAAATTACAGTTACTAGCTGGAATTGAAATAAAAATTTGTGTGTCACATGTAATCCCTGCAGCACTTGCGCGACTCTTCCGAACTTCGCCGAGTACATAATCCCGAACCACGGTAAATCTTAACGATTTTCTAGTAAAAGACTTACCAACTCTGAACTGTAAAACTCCGAATCTCGTTTATATCAAACTTTTACCGCCATTCACTTAGGTAATCTTAAGTTTTACCTCAGAGGTACGGTAAATGTCGAAAAATGAACACTTTTTAACATGCTCGGAGCGCAATGTCGTACTCGTGGGACGTCTGCAGCTCATTGCTACTCGTATCACCCCTACTGCCACCATCGCTCATAATTTGGTTAACATGGCTCAGACTGCTTGTTTACCTCCTTATGCTATAAAAAAAAACAAAATATCTCATGATCATAAAAATACTTATTTTATGAGATTTTGATAGACAACAGTAATAAATAATAAGGAAAATATTCATTGTTTAGACGTAAGATCAGCATTTACCCACCACTGTTGGTAAAACCTGACATATACCAATAGTGGAGTTCCTGGGGGTTTTTACCTCGGACTACAGTTACAGTGAATGAATTAATATGATCGATGTGGGATATTGTTTTTTAAACTATAAATTGCAATGTTTACCCATTATTTTTTTGTGCATTTCATTTTTCTTTTTTTTGTTTTTTTTTTTAACAAATTACTATAAAAAATATAATGTTTGACCATATATTTTCACTTAAAACATTATTTTTTATTTATTTGTATGTTAAATCTTACCCTAGTAGACATATTTAGGAACATTTTTCAAAGATACCTGTGTATGAAAATAGCAGTAGGGATCTCGAACAGGCAGAAAAACGAGGAG
>LUGF01013207.1:87177-101891 GCA_001625245.1 Calycopis cecrops
CCCGATAGAGATTGCCGTCTGATCCCCGTAATCCGTTTAAGACGTTAACTCCAGCGTGTGATGTTTACATAAACCTATGAAGATTTTGTGAATAAAAAAGGTTTTATACAAAACAAAAATAGGTAATGTTTCTTTTTACAGTCTGCCACGTTCTAGCTACAGAAAAAGTTATTTTTGTATAATTTAAATACAACTCCAAACGTAAAAATCGTAAGGTAACACCGCCATGCAGTCTGTGTAAAGTAGATACTTTTTAGGGTTCCGTATCTCAAAGTGAAAAAACGGAAACTCTTTTAAGATCACTTTGTTGTCCGTCTGTCTGTACATCTGTCACGACCTTTTTCTCGCATATGTGTGAAGGGATTAGAATGAAATTTATTTCAATTACTGCGGTCTACTCTTTCTTGATGACTTGAAAAAATCACACTTTTTTTTAATGGTATAGGAGGGCAAACGAGCAGATGGAGCCATTTTCATGACTACCGACGTCCACAAACATCCGCATAGAGGCTATACAGAAGCGCTGCCACCGGCTACTTACACACCGCTGACTGCCTCGTGGTCTAGTGGTAAGCGTGTTCAACCACAGACTTGAGGTCCCGGGTTCGAATCCCGGGTCGGACCGAAAATTGTTATCGGGATTTTTCAATTTCTAATAATAGTCCGGAGTCAGGAAGTTGGCGGTGTTACACCCCCTTGCCTCGGAGAGCACGTTAAGCCGTAGGTCCTGCGCTGATTTCTCACCGGTCGTGTCGGATTGCCGTCCCATCGGAATGTGAGAATGAGGGAATAGAGAGTGCACTTGTGTTTGCGCGCACACTTGTGCACTATAATATGTCCTGCGCAGATCGCACGTCTAAATAGACGGCCGCCGTAGCCGAAGTCGGCTAGGACGACATTATTACACACCGCACGAAACGCGACACACAGCTGTAACTTTACGCCGGTCTCGTGTAAGCGAGAGGTACCTCCTCGGTCATGCCGGCCAAATTCGACTGCATGCAAGCATGCAGTGTGGCACTACCTCTTACAAACTTCTAAGTTAACGCAATACTTCTCGTTGACCTGGAGTTGTAAAATTTGGCAAAAAAAAAGAACTTATAGCACATATATAGGAAAAAATTAAAAAACTAGTAAATTATATCTGAAACTCTGGTAAGACCATTACCAAATTGTAACTGTAATTCGTTGCCTACTTAATGTGTGTAAGCAACCGCATGTAAAAGTTTGTCAACTTTACGACATGAGTAAAGTGATAAAATTGACAGCTATGTATATCGTTTGGATTGTTGCATTTCGTATCGTCTTAATAGCCACGTAAAGGTTATATAGCACATTTGCCCTCATAAACTGTAAAAAATCATTTGTAATAGTTATAAACATGCGGGTTATGTGGAAAAATATTTAAGACAAACTGAACTTTGTGGTTCGAAAACTTCGTCATCGATACTGCAATGCTGCATTGCACCCGAATTAGGCAAACATCACCGGGGAGGTACCTCTCGCTCACACACATATTGAATTAATTTTACAGCTGCGTTTCGTGCTGTGTATGAGTTTCCGGTAGCTCATGAAAGGGGAAAGAGGACGGAGGGCAACGCACCTGTATATAATAATAATAATAATATAATAATATTTGTGGACTTTACACACCACGTTAGTCTACCCCCGTGCTAAGTACCTTAAGGACTTGTGTTACGGGTACTAGACAACGGAATATATTTAATATGTTTTATAAATTTAAGAAATGTTATATATTTAAGATTTTTATTATAGAAATACATATAATACATATATAAACATCCATGACCAAGGCAGGATTCGAACCCGCGACCCCTGGCGCAACATGCTCCACTTATCCGAGACCTGTACCACTGCGCCAGCCTGGTCGTCAAATACATACCTCGTACCACGTACCACGTATATATACCTCGGTATAGAAATCTATAGGCTTCGGTAGTCATCAAAAAGATCCAACTGCTCGTTTGATCCCCTATACTACGTAAAAAAATGTCTGCCGTTAGTTTTTTATTATTTTTTTTATATCTAAGCAAAATTAGGTGCCAACTGTCATTAGGAGTGTCTGTCTGTCACGGTTTTTTTTATTTGTATTCTGTCTTGTTGGTCGGGCCCTAGAAAAGGGATGCCTAAATCAATCACAGTAATTAGTTTTTCAATACATAATTCGGAGTCTAGAAGTCCTTATGTGATACCATATCCATGTCCATCCATATCCATCCATTTGTAAGAGGTAGTGCCACACTGCATTTTTGCATGCAGCCGAATTGGGCCGGCACGACCGGGGAGGTACCTCACGCTTACACGAGACCGGCGTAAAGTGACAGCTGTGCTGTCGCGTTTCGTGCGGTGTGTAGGTAGCCGGTGGCCCATGGAAGTGGGAGGAGAAAGAAGGGCAGCGCATCTGTATAGCCTCTATAGTCTATGCGGATGTCTAAGGGTGTCGGTAGTCACGAAAATGGCTCCGACTGCTCGTTTGCCCCCCTATATCATTTAAAAAAAAAAAAAAAAAAAAATTATTATATTTTTCATGAAACATAAACCATATTCAGAAGGGTTACATTTCACACGCAGTTATAATAAAACTCCAACGCTCTCGTCCATAAAATTTCTAGAAGGAACTAATTAATTTCGTTAACTCCAAGTCAACATTTACGGTTATTGTGTGAGAAATATGTAACTTAAATGTAAAATAAAAGTAAGACATTTAAAAATTGTATCAAGGTTTATAAGGATTCGATTAAGAAAAAACCTATTAAACGTGAAAAACATATTTAAATACAAAATTATCTAATTAAGTAATTCGGGTTAAACTCGGAAACATTTAATTTTTACCCTCCCTTCAGTTAATTAAGAAATGAAATGTTAATTGAATTATGTTTGAAACGTTTCAACGAGGCCCTCACAACAGACATTTACGCAAAAGGACCCTTAACCGCTTAACAATCACCACTCTGTTAATTAGATATACCGAACGTATTTTACATAAGGTTTCATAAAAGTATGAACCACAAATCCGATAAAAGTAGATGTGACAAAATTCCGTGCATCAGAATTTAATAAAGGACCGCTTGATCCGTACAGTTGGGAACCTAATATCGTGGTATTTGCTAGTTCGTGCTTATCACAAGTTACGCCCCGGAGCTTCACACAACTTCCACAACTCCATGTTGATTACTTATGTAATAGCGTTATGTTTGGACACACAATCACGGGAAAAACTATTTATTAGTTGGACTGGAACTTATATAATTAGTTTCACAGTTTTAGTACGTAATGTGATATTTCTCGACATCAGAAGAAGGAAATATGATGATATGTGTGTGATAATGTATGAGATATGTATGTTTAGATAACAATATTTTAACTCAAAATGGATAAGAGTGCCGACGACGACAATTTGAGATAAACTCAAAGAATATGAAATCCAAATATCTCATATATTTTTCTCAACTATATGAATACTTTTATACCTGTTTATTGAATATCCTTTAAAATTCACACTTTCCACAATCCAGTCACTTTATTAACAGTTAAACAAAGATTACATGTTTATATGTTTTAAGTGTTTATTTTATTTACTTACAAATGATGTCAAATAAAAGGGAAAAAACAAATTTCTTCTTCAATTTCCCTAAAACTCCATTTGCTGGAGAACACGTCTGATGCACAGGTAGCTCAGGAGACGGGTTTATTAATATTAAATCATCTCAAACAATCTATAATAGACCGCCTTCGTATTTTCTACAAAACTTTTTTTTTTTATACTTTCACTAATGTCTAGCACAATCCAATTAACTAATTATCAAAGGCATACAAGCGCTATATTTTTACCATCAAATCAAAATACAAGTAAACAAAGTTTCTCTCTCAGTTTTCCCGAAACGAGCTCACTCAATTCGCTGGAGAGCGCGTGAAGAGCACGTGACAGGCCTGTTTATAATACATCACCTCCGACGTAGACGTCCTTTGTGCCCCCGAGCCCACCTGGGATTTACTTCGTGGACTCCACGTCTTACATTTTTAGTGCTAACCGTATCTCGTAAGCTCAAAGGCAACGTGTTTATGCAATGTTGTGTTTGGATTTACTATGTTGTTATATCTTCTTGTAAGTTTAACAACATAGGTATTTTATTTCAATTCAATGTTCAATTTATCAAATAGTTAAATATAAAAGCAATTATTAACAAACAGTTAATGAAAATTATATTTTAAGGTCTTTATATTGTGTATTTCAGCTGTTGATTTAATAATAGGAGTAGGGTAAGGAGATCCTTACTCTCCAAGACGTCGAATATGAATTTAACTGGGAGAAATATAAGCGATTTGTGAAATTGTCCATACATAGTGCATACTAAATATAAATGAGGTATTGTTTAAAATATTGAGAGTATAGTTAAATAATATTCAAATTGTGCAATCTTTTGTCTTTCTCATCTTGTCTTCTCTATAACGTAGTTTATGTATTGTAAGTACAAGCTTAGTGCTTAGTGCTTAAGTATTCTTAGACGTTATTGCCTTCAAACTACTAGAGATCAATGAACTTAGCCGAGACTTAAGCGAACTAACCTTCAATATAATTACAACCTTCTATCGGAATATCGCTCAAAGTTATATCTTCAAAACTTTGAAGTGGGTAAAATTTGGTTTAAAGCTATCTGCTCTCTGTATAATATGTTAGTTGAATATGAACGCTCTTCATAAAGTTCCATATTAATATTTTAATTATATTATTATTTTTCCATTTACTTTTTCCCCATAATGTAAAAAAATGACATGAAGTAAGACCAGGTAATGCTGTCGCTTTTCATAGGTGTATTAGGATAAAAGAGGGCAAATCAACTTGAAAACCTCTTTATATTTAGATGACACAAGGTATGCATCAAAAAGCACTTTTACCTTATGTCTCACCCCATAATCGATATTAAAAACTTGCAGGACAGAAACAAATCATACTAACAGCTTCTTTGTTTATAAACTCAATACCAAATACATATTAGGCTACGATACATTGAATACTAGAAATAGCGTACATAAAATAACATATTACATGTCTAATTTGTTCCATATGAGCGTTGAAAGTTGGCACAACTATTCACATCACATCTATTGTTCAGTATTCATGCGTAATAACTCGTAAAAACATATTCTTTAGCCGTTGTGTCTGAGAGAACGCGTTTCGTATACATATTTTTCAAAATGATTACTATAACTTATATCAAGCTAACTACGTAAGTTGTTTCTTCGCAGTCGCAAAAAATGTCTCTTAATTCTTGCTGCTAACAGAGATTTTGTGGACACTTGCTTTTGTGATTACTTAATTAAAGTAAGCAAGGTCAGTATATAAGGATCATAATTTCATGTGGCAGTCTGTACTAGAGCCAAGCTGTGACTCTTTAAAGAACTGGGGTAAAGATTCGTTGTTGTTGTTAAAAAAAAAAGTTAGTAACAAGATTAAATCGTTTTTATTTCACCCAAAAACTTCTTAATGAATTTGAGTTTAATTTGTCCATAAACGCATTTTAAAATCTAAAATAAAATATTTTTTTTAATCTAATTTAATCTAAAATTAATGGTTCCCAGCTATTGATAACTCGTCGCCTATAATGTTGGGAAATTTCCTTGACATAATAATTTTGAAAAGTGCGCGGATGAAACCCGTGACTAAAAGCGTCTAAAATAAACTCCACTTTGGCGGCAGCTATTTATATCAATAGTTGAATTGCTGATGAGCGCACTCACGTCGCTTAACGAAAGTGCCTTCAGCGTTAACGAGAACTTGCAGTCGCTTTACTTAGGTGGAGAGTTCGTTTTTGTACTGCATTTTGACTTTATGCGCTGTATAATTTTACGGTTTATTTAAAGGTTTGAAGGGGATCTGCCATTTTAAAGCTTCTACTTCGCTACTAATTATTCTTTATTAAGTGTGTGTTATATTATACAATAAGAGGTAGACCATGCTGCCAGTGGCGTAACTATACCGCTCGAGGCCAGTGGAAAATTCTTGTGATGGGCCCCCCAACATAAAAAAGCTATTTTTTAATTTGGATTCTCCTCTGATCGAGGGCACCTTCCGACTGGGGGCCCGTGGCATTTTGCCTTGCTCCGTAACAGAGGTTGTGACGATGAAGAGATAGCGCACAGTAGTTGACTTCGGGGGATCTAGGTGGTGACGGTGGAATTTGGAATTTCGGCGCGAAGTCCTATAATGGAATTCAGCTGCAGGTATTAATCCGAACAATTCCTCGGAACAATCCCCGTGATAAAAACGATAGAAGATGCACAACGAGCTGACATCTCTAAGTATTAAAAATATCAGTGGTTGCTTTACAAGGACCTCGATAGGTATTGACAAAGATAATAATAATATAATAATATCTGTGGACTGTGTGTAAGTACCGTAAGGAATTATGTTACGAGTACTAGACAACTACTTACAAGTACTAGATAAAGAAAATATATTTAATTTTTCTATAAATTTAAGAAATAATATATATTTCAGATTTTTATTATAGAAAACAAATAATAAGTACATAGATAAACATATCCCTGACGTGGGCGGAATTCGAACTCGTAACCCCTGACGCAAGACGCTCGGCTTATCTTGTTAATTACCACTGCGCCAACCGGTCTTCGCCAAAATCAATTTATTTTTGTTCAAAATAAATATTCAAAAAATATTTTTCGAACGTCCGCTATCATCTCTAATACTTATAGTAAAGCTACAACGATTTTATTTAATTTGTTGCCATGGGCAGCCAAGTTAGTGAAAATGCTGAAACTCCTAAAAGCATATGACGCAGATGTGTTGTTATTAGAACCGAATGAAACATAAAAACAGCAATATTACAGGTTTGCTTAGCAGGTTTACTTATCTCTAAAAATCTAATTATCTTTTTGCGTGTATAAGCCGTTACGATTAAAGGAGGAACCGTAGTCCCCATAATCCAACAGCAGCTCTCAAAATCTATTATAGGATTAAAGGATTATGATAAAAATAATTTTATATTTCTCTCATTGTCGAATCCATTTTGTACATTAAGCTAATAAATGACAGACATATTTATGTATAGATGTAGCTGTTTTATTAGCGTCTGTATTGTTATTTACTTATACCTATAATAAGAATAATGGTGCTTCTGATCGTGTCGGCCAATGTCAATGGAGCCTAGCCAAGTTCGTGGATACAATAGTATGAGCTACAAGATCACTCACTTTTTTCTTACACTAGCGTTGATCTGGTACGCCCGGAAGGCTATAGGAACGGAGGTCTGACAGAATTTCATGTTTCCAAAGCACGCGGGTAATCACATGTATTTCAAGGCTCTCGACTGTGGCTACAACACATTTGGTTCGACATGAAAGTCAGACACAATACTTACGGCTTTAATAAGCCAAGCTCTCAAGTTTTGCGACTAATCATACGGCTAAACCACTAAGTAAGCCTTCTATTGTGGTCTAAGAAAAAGGAATAATACGAATTTATTTGATAAACCAGACCCCTTTACCAGTCACGTCATTTTTATCCTTAGACGAGAAAATGATAAAACGCTGTACTTTTGTACTTTGATCTCATATTGGTATTATTTATCCTTATTACCTCTACATTACGCTACATTGAACATTGTTGACCTCAAATCTATTCCAGAAAATAAAATATTCCAGATAAGGAAACGAGTCAATTAAATCGGAGGTCAAAATTGGGTTAATCCTATGAAATAGATCAGGGCACGGTCGATTGCATCCCTTATTCATAACCGAGACCAACCGATGAGAGCCGTCTGAGCGAAAAACCCTAAATTAACTCTTTAGATATCGAGGGGTCTTTCGTTTTGGTTATTGACAAATAGTTTACTAAGTGATATCGGATACATAAAGTGACGTAGTCATCCGGTCATAGCCTCAACGACCTCGCTAAATGACAAGACAAAACATTTGACTTTTTTTTATCCGGAATGAAAAAGAGCTGTGTAATGTGTATAAGTTTATATGCCTCTGTGACTTTTTAGGCCATGTAACAATTTCAATAATTATAATATATTTTATTAGTTTATAATCTAAAGCGATCTAGATAATTTTGTGCAATTGATGCATTACAACCGAATCGGGCCGGCAGGACCGACGAGGTATCTTTTACTAATTAAGTGATATCGTTTTTTTACAGGATAAGGGGCAAACGAGCAGGTGATAAATAACTACCGCTGGCCATAGACATCCGCAAAATTGGAGGCTTTGCTGACGCGTTGCCGGCCTTTTAAATAAGAGTAAGCTCTTTTCTTGAAAAGCCCCAGGTCGTATCGGTTCGGAAATACCGACTGTGGCAGCAGATTCCACAATGATGTTGTGCGCGGTAAAAAGTTGCGTCTGAAACGGACTTTGGGACCTCGAGGTGGTGGCAGTGGAACTAAGAGTTCTGCCGTGATCTCCTAAAGTGGAATTCCGCTGCAGGTATTAACTCGAAAAACTCCTCGTCACACTCCCCATTGTAGATACGGTAGAAGATGCAGAGCGAGCTAATATCTTCTACCGTATCTACAATCGGGAGTGTTCCGAGAATCGTGCGGATTATGAGTTGCCGGTGGCGCATTTGGGGTTTGAAGCGCACAGCCCCTCTGCATAACAGTTTAATTGTTTGTCTTCCTAAACTATAGAAAAATCACTATTTCACATTATGTATTTCTTCCAAAATACTTCGTCAAAAAGGCTCTGTGCGAACTGTTACAGCCCTACGTCTTAAAACTTACCACTACATAACGTAAAACTACAAACATAACGTTTCACATTTAGAGAAAACGAACGTGCCTTGTATATTTTTGTAGTGCAGATATGTATTGTGATTACAATGTATGTAAATGTAAATTATTAATCTATCTGTTTATCTTTATCATAAAAATATTCTTAACATAAAATAATATCCTTAACCTTCGATCGCTACGCCTTTACAAGTTGTAAGCATTTCACTGCCAGAAGTTTTGCGGGACTTAGCGAGTTTTGTTGTGTTTGTGAACCACCAACACAAAGTCCAAACTCTTGTATTATGTAAATAGACTGTAAAGTTTTGGATTATAAACCTCAGTATATACAGTTATAAGCAGGGGTGAATATGAATACTTGTAAGAAGTAGTGTCACGCCTCGTTGCAGCTGGATAGGCCGGCACGACCAGGGAGGTATCTTTCACTAAGCGGTAATAGAGCAAGTGACAGCTGTGCTGTCGCGTTTCAAGCGGTATGTAAATATCCGGCTACTCATACAGGAAGGATGGCAGTGCACTTTATAGCCTCTATGCGCATGCCTATATATGTGCCGGTAGTATTAAAATAAATATTTGCTCGTCAGCCCCCTACGTAGTATCTAAATCAATGGGCTGCCTAGAACAAATCCTCTAAGAGAGATGATCTATATATTAATAAGTAAAGCAAAAACGTCGGGTATATTTTTACGAAAATTGCGCGGGCGAAAGAGTATGAAATTTGGTACACTTATAGTTTACTTATTTATTTTATTTATTTATTTAATTCAATTTTACAATTCTTTGTACTAACAGTAAAAACCAAGACGTACAGAGAAGAAAATTACATTTTACATTACATTACAAGTTTTACATTTTTTACATAAAATTACAATACAAATTACATTACAAGCTATAGTGAGGTACAATAATATTAGTGAGTATTAAAAATATTTTCAAAATACATGTAGCATGATTTACAGAATTGATTTGTATTAGTTGTGAACATGTCGACTGTGGGATCCGAAGCTAGCAATCTATTTAGCATAGTGAGTGCCGAGTGAGTCGGTGCGCTCTCGGCAGCGCGCGTCCGCACCGCGTCCACCGCGAACAGAGGCCGGGAGCGCCACAATACATTGAGGCGCGGTACCCACAGTCCACAGTTACCCAAAGCCACCGGATTGTCAATTTTATTATTAAGTAATAAATAATAGTGCAGCACGAGAGCACATTTCCGTCTCAACTCCAATGAGTCAAGTGCCACCATGCCATACACAAATAACGAGGGATACAGATAGGGGTAGTATCCGTACAGTTTAAAATAAAGGAAGCGGGCAAATTTACGTTGCACACGTTCTAACATTAGTATGTACTTATCCTCATGCGGATTCCATATTATGGCATTATATTCTAAAATACTGCGAACATACGCAAAATACAAAATCATAACAGCTGTTTTATTTTTAAACCTTGACGTTTGTCTTATGATGAATCCAAGGGCCTTGTAGGATGACTGGCATATAGCTTTTATATGTGCGTTAAATGTCAAAGAAGAATCAAGAAGTATCCCTAGATCGCGAATATTATTAATTCTAGTAAGTGTCTTACCCTCGATATTGTACGGATATATTAGCGGCTTACGAGATCGAGTGTAAGTCATGATTTTACATTTAGAGACATTAAAGGTTAATTGATTTACCCGACTCCACGTGCACAATTTATCTATGTCACTATTTAATGCCTCACAATCCAAATTATTTTCGACTGTTAAATATAGTTTTAAATCGTCAGCGAACATTAGGCACTGAGCGTTAGTGAGTACTTCAGGCAAATCGTTGATCATGATAAGAAATTGAGTAGGGCCTAAGATACTACCCTGGCTTACACCGGAATGTACTGGATACGGATCTGAACGAAATTGCCCCAGCTGTACATATTGTTCGCGACCAGATAAATAACTGGCAAAGTATTTTACCAGATTGTGCGTGAAACCTAATTTCCAAAATTTTATTAATAGTAAATCATTATTGACACGGTCAAAAGCTTTTTGAAAATCAAAATAGGAGACGTCAACCTGCTTTCTTTGGTCCAGCGCTTTTGACGTATAATCTACAAAATTTATAAGGTTAGTTGTCGTCGAGCGGCACACGCGAAAGCCGTGTTGCGAGTCACTCAGTCGTGATCTTATTTGTGCTGTTATATAGCTGTTTAGGATCGTTTCTAAAACTTTACCAAAACCTGATATAATTGCAATAGGGCGGTGATTATCAATTTTAGACTTGCAGCCGCTCTTAGGAACTGGTGTGACGCGAGATTTTTTCCATAAGGACGGATATGAGCCATTTGAAAGTGACATATTGTATATGAAGTAAAGTGGTTCTAAAAATATTGAGATACAGTCCTTTATGAGGTAGGGGGGGATACCATCCGGTCCTAGTACGGAGTGAGCTTTAAGACTCTTTACCGATGTTCTTATGTCATATCTAGATATATGTTCTATCGAAACTCGCGAAGAAGAAATATCCGGTTCTCGGCATATTTTATCCACCTCAAGATCGGGCTCTTTGGGTAGGTAGACCGATTTGAAATACGCCACGAAGGCATTCGCAGCCTCATAACCTGTAACTATTCTACCTTCGGTCTCATATTCTCTGCGCATTCCACTAGACGAACGCTGCTGCTTTATGAAATCCCAAAACTTAGATGGTTCTTTTTTTATATTATTTTCTACAAGTTGAATATAATTTGAATAAGCGTTCTTAATTAAATGTTTTACCTTCAGTCTATAATATTTAATTATTCTTATTTAATTATTTTTCTTTATTGAATTGTAGACCATACTGTTTATATTTCTTTAGATGAAAGTACTTTATTTTAATTTCACCTATTATTTCAAATGTAAACCAAAAAGAATAAGAAAACCGTGAATCGCTAATTAAAAATTTCTTTTTGGGGACGCAACCATTAAAACATAAGTAAAGTTTTTCATAGAATAAATGAACCGCCTCATCAATATTCTTACACTCGTAAAGTTTATCCCAGTCTAATAGTTCAAGACAAGAGTAAAGAGTTGGTAAATCCGCTTTACGAAAATCCCAGTTGTCATACTGTGAAGTCGACATATTCTCACTAAGGCAATCAGTCTGTTTATTATAGGAAAAAACGACTAAGATAGGGGGGTGATAACTATCGATAGGGACAAGCGGTAGTATGTCACCTTACAGATGCAAATCATTTACGAAGTTACACAGTACTAGATCTAACATGCCTCCAGAAGTATTAACGACAGTATTTATTTGATTTAGTGAACAAAAAGATAGCATATTATTATATTGTATGTATTTATGTGTAAGCGAACTGCAGAACACTAATATTTTGTAATAATATAGCTTATAAAGTACATTAATTCAATAAATAATACATTACACACAAATGCATGGGGCATTTAACATGTGTCTTTTGTAAGGGTGGTTGCGGTTGATTGTATACAAATTAAGTACCGTAGTCACAATGACATAATATGTCACAATATGATATTAAGTTTTTAATTACAACAAAGCTTCACTTAGATCGAATTTCGATCTTCGCGGGATCACAAGTATTATTTAATCCTCGTCCAATTATTTGAATAGGAAAATTTAATCTCTTAATCTCTGGCTATTGTAGTTTAATTAAAGAATCTAGCTGCGACTTATAATCGTCTGGAATGTTAAGTACTTAAGTAAACGAGACAGAATCTCTGAGATTTTTTTTTTCTCTCTAATTTGTCTTTCTCTTTAATCTCTCTTAATATATCTTTGATAAGGATATTTTATTTCTTTTAGTTTTAATTTATGTGTATTTTAACATTCTACCTATAAAACGTTGGTAAAAGCTCGTAAGTACAAAGCCATTAGCTATAACTGAGGCATATTTTGGTGACGTAGAGGAATGCTTTTACGCACGCTACCCAGGAGCCCGTGTGGCTCAACCGGGAACAGTGTCGGACTCGACGATTCAATTACCCCCTACCGACTAAAGCCCTGCAGATGCCTTCAGCTACTATAATTAGAGGGCCCTCGATAGATAAGCAACATGTCCCTCCAGCGACAAGCTGGCCTCGGTGAAAAGGCCAGACTTCTCCTCCTTGGGGACTGTCTGGCTGCCTTTGAACAGTCCCTACTACAACGTCAGAATCATGCAATGTAATTACAAAGGTATTCATGCAGTTGGTGTATCTAGAAAACTGAATGACCGAATTTACAAATTATTTTTTGTTTTCTTGGTTTAGATACTAAACACTAATTGTATTCTAAATTTGAAGCTTCTATGTCTGCTAGAAGTGCCTTAAACTTTTGATGATTGGCCAGTCCGTGAGTGACAAAATCGAGAAACTATAAGAAGTTCGAATTCTTAATCTACTGGTTTAAATTGAATCAAATTTGGAATATCGCCTGTATTTACAATGTCTGCTTAGATACTGAAATTTTAGGTTTCCCGATTTATCCACAACGAAGTTATAGGGGATTGAAATTGGCCTGAATTGCTTCCAGAAAAGGAATGTACGGCCGTGCCGGTTTTTTGCTCAACTTGCGGGGGCACTGCCGTGCCCCGAGATATCATTACTCATCATTCATACTAATACTATAAATGCGAAAGGTATTTGTTTGTTTGTTTCTTTGTCATTTTCACATCAAGTCGGATCAACGAGTCGATGTGATATTTAGTATGGAGATAGTTGAAGGACTGCAGAGTTTCATAGACTCCTTTTTATAGCGAAAAACCACGCGAGCGAAGCGGTGGCTAGTAACTAACAAATCATAAAGAAACATAATCATAATGAAACTTTTACTAACTTTTACTTCCACTTATATATCGATACTTATGCAAAGGTTTCCTCGTATGGCATCACGTATTTAATATGTAGCGATAAATTTGTACATCCCTACAACACAACAACAAATACAACTCCAAAAAGGTTCCACTCTAGTTCAGCGCAAACAGCTTTTATTTGAAATTCAAATACGGTGATTTAAATGTTGCAAACATGTTATCACAAATAGAGTGCACCTATATTTGGACAAGGCGTTAAAAATACACAAAAATATACAAGTAGCCTCATATGACTGTGTAACACATCACTTTTTTCGAAAAACAGGTATCCTGTGAATGTCTGTAATAGAATTAAAATACAATACGTTTGGGTAGAAGTAATGGCAAAAGTGACATACATAAAAATATCCTTATAGGTTTTATTTAACGCATTCGCAACCAAACATTCCAGAAACAAAATCTAGCACTTATTTTGTTCATATCATTAAAAAATATTATACATTATAGATGTAACGTATGTATAGTAGTATATGTATTTATAGTTGTACACAAGCTCGTTTATTAACTCTAAAATTCACTTATGACTAATCGATGTTTAAAAAACAGCCAGCATTTATTTAAAGGGGAATAATAAAACGAGCGAATAAAAAATAACTGAGCGACTGCCGATGTGATACTTTATTAATAACTTGAGCGGTAAAAAAATAAGTGAGCGAAAAATAAACTAAACTAACGACTAATCTTGGCTTATAATAAAATTCAAAACGAGCTTACAAAACGTGAGCTGCGATTAATCCATTTGACGTATTAAAAATCTAACTGAGCGACGAAATTACTAAGTGAGCGACTAAAAATACTACTTGTTACTTGTTACTTGTTGCCCGGGCCGTCTCCGCAACTCGACGCTGTTGCGCCTATTTTGCGTGTGGGTGGGCCTTAAGTCTTTCTTCATGCATGCATCATTCCCAGTTCAGCTCCTTCAGGAAGGCCAGCAGTTTCTTGCCATTGGCGCATGCCATCTGGAGCGTTTCAGGGTGTCCCAAGTAGGACGCTCGTTGTGCTGCTACTCCCGTGCATTCCATAAGCACATGAGCAGCAGTTTCCTCAGCCTCTAGGCACGCTCTGCACAGAGGGCTGTCCGTGACACCTATAGTA
>LUGF01013247.1:11504-26217 GCA_001625245.1 Calycopis cecrops
ATATTTTTTCATATCGCTCCAAAAAATAAGTAAGAGGGAAATAAAAGTTCATAAACAAGTACACTTTCGCCATCTCTGGATTAGACGCCACTTGAGGTAGAAATTGCTGTACAACTTTCACAAGTTACAGAACACCGAGCGGAACTCATCAAACTTCAAATAAAAAGTAACGAGTCATATCTCTGTCGAGTTTTTATTTCGGCGAACACTGTGTTAACAAGTGCGAACTTTTGCGATAACGCTGGGTTCTGTACTTTTTACAAGGGGGTAAATCCATTCTCTTAGCCTAAGGGGGTCTACCGAGAGAGCATCCTTACGTTGGGAATACCTAGGCTCTGTTGAATTGACGTGACGTCTATGGTTAGTCATAAACTATGCACTGGATACCCATACCATAGATGATCTCTATAGCTACAGGTACAGCTGATTCTAGAGGGATCCTTTGGACAGTACAGCCGTGGCGTGGCTAATGACAGCTACCAGCATATCACCGTAAGTAGAGAGCTGCGGATAACCATATCTTAGGCATCAGCTGTCAACTCTGATCTGTCAGACTTGTCCTACTTCCACCTGGCATGTGTGTATGTAACAGGCGCCTCAGCGTAGATAAGCAAGACGGAGCACCGCGTGATTTAATTTATTTGCTGAAATACCACACGCTTCCGCACGAAAAAGGGGGTAAATCCACCTAATCCCTATGCATATTACGTGTGCCCCCTTACCCCCCTCGCCTCCGATAGGCCACCGGAAATTCACGAGCCACACGAGGTTCCGAATGTGTTTTATGATATAGGGGGCAAACGAGCAGTCGGAGCCATTTTCATGACCACTGACGCCCATAGAAATCCGCATAGAGGGTATACAGATGCGCTGCCCTCCTTTCCCACCTCCATGGGCCACCGGCTACTTACGCACTGCACAAAACTCGACAGCATAGCTGTCACTTTACGCCGGTCTCGTGTAAAATTTATTCTAAAGAATGGTTAATTCCTATTTAAGGATAACAAAGAATACAATTTTTATGTTATTCCATATTGTAATCTATATTTGCTCAAAATTTTATGTAAGTTTGTTTATCTACACTAATGTTGTAACATTCTACTTATGTTTCCAATACTTGACTTATAATAACTATAAAAAACTCAATTGACATGGTGTTATAATATCCAAATCGATATCGTGAAATCTCATTATAACACTGTGTGAGAGCGAGAGAGAGAGAGAGAGAGAGAGTGGTGAGAGAGCCTTATTTCAAAATCCTTAACTGCGCGCGTTCGCTCCTGATTGGCCCTGCGCGCGCGGCAGCTGCGATCTCATTGGTTCAGTGCCAGCTTGCGAAGGATTTGCGAGAAAGAGACAAAGCTCTACAAAAAAATGAAAACAAAAATGAACGCCACAGACAACGAATAATCTACTGTTTAGTAGAAATTTAAAAGTAAAGTCATGTGATTTTTTCACATTATATTTCAACATTGAAGCTAGTATTCTAACATTGAATTATAAAAAGTATATATTTACGCGCCGCAATTTTTGCAATCATAATAACTACTTAATAAAATTATTTATCTTCAAGAACATTACATTTTAAATCGTCGGTCAAGCAGTCGTCGCCTCGTCGGTCAAACAGTCGTCACCTAGTCGGTCAAGCAGTCATCGCCTTGTCGGTCAAACAGTCGTCGGTTCGATGTGTTGTGACAATATACGTACCTACGCGTGAATTTAATGTTTTGCAATGTTTTATTAATTGATTAATTGCATTAGTGAAGATAAAGTAGTGTATGCAACTGCATATAACACGGGTATTAAAACACTCGTAAACTATTTTGAAACGAGCAAAGCGAGTTTCAAAATAGTTAATATAAATGTTAATTAAATATACAGGGTTAAATTTTGGTCACTGGTCAAATTTTTTGATTATATTAAATTTTTACTACTATTAGTATACTACGCGTGAAAGGATAATTAAATTATACCTACACATTCATATTTTTGATGTTTAAACACAACAGATGAGAAAACGGAGCCATTTAGCGATGTTTTGAAACTATTTTTTGAATATTGATGCTACTACATTATTATAGATTTTTTTCCATGATGGCTGAAGCCTTTTCATGGTATTGGAGTCAATGGCGTAAGGTGTCACCTACCACCTTGGGTGATACCATTTTATCGAGATGGCTGCTCGGTATACCCTTATTCTTGACTGTATTTGGGTTACGTTTTCAGTGCGTATCTAGTATGTAGGTATGTAATATTTTATAATACCTCATATCTCCAGAACCGCTAAACGGATGTACATGAATTAATGGTGATTCTTGGATAGGGCTTGGCTACCCTAGTGTTATTGTACCTATAGGTTACCGGAAACAATCAAACATGGCGGAAAGGAGCAATATTGTTTAAATAAAAAATGTTTTTTTTTTGTATTAATAGCAATGCAAATATATGAGCACATAATAAACAACAACTAAACGTAAACCAATACTAGCCACTTCAACAGTCAGGAACATTTCAAATTTTAGTCGAAAATCTCCATTACAAAATGGGCCTACCTGTAGAAGCTATTAGTCTTGTTTCTAATTGCTTTCAGTTATTTTTTATATTAATATCTTATGCAGTCGTGTATTTGCCTTATTTTTTGTAAAAACTCTCTTACTCGCTCTTATAATGGCAAATATAATCTTGATGAATCTTTTCTGGGACATGATGGGACTAAAAAACCGCGAGTACCAGGGGATGTTTTGGAAGAGATAAGCAGGACAAATCCTTTGTGGATGTGGCGTCAACTTCTTACGGGACTGACTACCCATCGGGGAGACTTGATGATACCTATTTTAGTACATCTTACTACATCAGAACTGTTAGCTGTGGTTTTAATATAAATTACTACATAGTGCGAAATACGAAAGTATTCCCCGATCTCTGTACAGAAACAGACCTTACCCAGGGCTGGTAATAGTCCTTAGAAACGATTCTCAGCGTCACCAACATAATTTATTATCATAGTTTTTGTTGCTTTTTGTTCTACTTTGACAATGTCATTTTGTCATGATAAATTTTACGCTCTATAGTTTGACGTTTAACTTTGTAAAAGCATAAACACCGTACCCTGAAACCTTTGGCATTCACAAGAAAATAATTTGAAGTCGTAAAAAGAATTTCCGTAATGGCGGCAACAAATACAAGTTTTGAAAGGGAAGGGCTCGCGTCATGAGACGTAATTTTGTATCAAGCCTCTTCATTACACGGAGACAAAGCGGCGACAGTTAACCGCGCGGTTATAACCCGCGGCGCCGCGACGACACAAATATTATCGCTTGTGCGGTGTACATTGCTTGTTTTATATCAAGCCTCTTCATTACACGCGGAGACAAAGCGGCGACGGTTAACCGCAGCGTTTATAACCCGCGGCGCCGCGACACAAATATTATCGCTTGTACGGTGTACATTGCTTGTTTTATATCAAGCCTTTTCATTCCACGCGGAGACAAAGCGCCGACAGTCATTCGCAGCGTTTATAACTCACAGCCACTGCGTCACTTCGGCGGCACAAATATTATGGTTTGGGCGGTGTACATTGAATGTTTTATATCAAGCCTCTTCATTACACGTGGAGACAAAGCAGCGACAGTCAACCGCAGCGTTTATAACTCGCGACCACTGCGTCCCTGCGGCGGTACAAGTATTATCGTTTGTGCGGTGTACATTGCTTGTTTTATATCAAGCCTCTTCATTACACGCAGAGACAAAGCGGCGACAGTCAACCGCAGCGTTTATAACTCGCGACCACTGCGTCCCTGCGGCGCGGTGGTACAAGTATTATCGTTTGTGCGGTGTACATTGCTTGTTTTATATCAAGCCTCTTCATTACACGCAGAGACAAAGCGGCGACAGTCAACCGCAGCGTTTATAACTCGCGACCACTGCGTCCCTGCGGCGCGGTGGTACAAGTATTATCGTTTGTGCGGTGTACATTGCTTGTTTTATATCAAACCTTTTCATTCCACGCGGAGACAAAGCGGCGACAGTTAGCCGCGCGGTTATAACCCGCGGCGCCGGCGACAAAAAAAATATCGCTCGTGCGGTGGACATTGCTTGTTTATAATAGAGTTGAACAAAGGAGGAGCACGCACACCCAAAAAAAATATTTCTTTAAAATACATTAAAAAAGCATGTTGCAACATTACGGCGTCAATTGTGGACCGATTTTCGTTCCCTCGTCCCCTCCAATGAGCCACCGAAAACTCACAGACCGCCCACAGAAATTCAATTGCACCTCTGCCACTTCGCGGTATCACGGGAGAGGTACATCCCCGCTCGTGGTTGCAATGCACAATACACAAGTATTATTACTGTTTAAAAATATATCGCAGAAGAAGCAATGTACAACGCGCAGCTGTTTACAATTTCATAATTACATTACATCACACGTCATAGAAGTTACGCGACTATTACCGGAATGTAAACAACAAACACGGTTTATTTTATTGTTTAAAAGAGCAAAACAGCAATCAGAGCCCTTAAGGAAGTAAACGAGCAATCAGACCCCTTAAGGGAGCGAACTAGCTGTCAGAGCCCTTTCGTGACTACCGTCCATAAACATCCGCAATAGATGTATTGCTCTTCTTCCCCTTTTCGCGCGCCTCCATATGAAATGTGACACCATAAAAGGAAGCAAATAGGCACTCAGAGGCGGTAACAAGTGGGTTCGTGGTCCGGCATGGAAAAAAGGAACTTGGGTCATCCCTTCGATGCACAGATGTAAATACCATGAAGGAATTACTTTTATGGTTCGACCGACGCCCTTTTGTTTCACTTTACCAATTAGCATTCAAAACAATTAAAACAATGCGGCACACAATTTGACAAAACAAACAACAAACATAATACCTGTCCCCCGACATCCAAACAATTAAAACAGTCCAAAACACTTCGCACTTTTGTGAAGAAACCCAAAAAGACAACACGGAGGTCAATTTGTGTTATAATGGCTTATTGTCCGCCCGGGGACCTCTTATAACAATTGCTTGTTTAATTAGGAGGTCCCAGACACAAAAGACCCCAGAAGGTTTAGATTTTTTTATAATTTCTATTATTCTTTAAGGGGAGTCTAATGCTATAAGTCTGTTATTTTTGTTTGCATCTATTTTTGTGCCAAAAAGATTAACCATTCAAAATTTAATTACATTGTTATACGTACCTCAGGGGTCTTAAGTTGATTATGTAATGTTATTTCTTACTCAACGGAGCTCATTTTGAAGTTCTGCGTGGAAATTACGACGATTATATTACGAACTTGAGTTTATACACAAGTAAATGATTATTAGCAGGTTTTATGACATCTGACCATAACGGAAATACACTGGAGCCATCTCGGCCAAGATAATAATAGCTTAACCTATTAATCGCAAAAAGTCCGGGTTGCCTTCTCCCATTAGTCTGGGAAAGAAGGGGGGGTCTGTCCCCCTATCGACCATAAGTACAGAGGTTCGACGCTCCAGGTGAGTTCACCTCTCATATAGATGAAGCTGCACTGACCTTCAGTCCTTAGCGTATATTCTACCAAAAAAAAAAAAAAAAAAAAAAAACTGGAGCCACTCGGGCTTCTAGGTATATCATACGCAAATGTAATATAATGTGCGTCAATTAAAAAAAATAGTAGGCAAAGGGTGTAAATATCCTTAAAAATTGTCTCGTTTTACCTAAAAATTAATAAAAAAAACTGTGTTTATCATCTCCGACACGAGACTGGAGTTCTTAACAACGTTACGTTAATAAGCTCAGTAAACTCTTACGTACGTTAGGCTTCACACGATTTCACACATATTTGCAACCACACAAACCTTCTAATAAACTTCAATACAAATATAAGGCTTAAATTCTACAAGCCTAAAGCACATAAAACTCGATAGCTTTAACCAAAGAGTTCTTACAACGATACCCCCAAATGTACAATAGCCCATCGAATGAACATCGCGACAGCCAATTGACCCCCTACGTATCTGGCAGTCCGCCAAACTCCAACAAACCCAATCATTTCAATTTTATTGAAGTTCTATTTGAGTATTTCATTCGTGAAAAAATATAATAAAACGCTACAAAGAAATGCCTTCATCTCGTTCCTGTATTTAATTTATACGCTTATTAAATGTAACTTTGTCAGCGTATGAGAAATTCTGTGTATTTGTAGATGTGTGATTTTTTGTAAAAATAACCGCGTTGCAGCTATCGGACCCGCACGACCGGGTACGTACCTCTAGCTTACATGATACGGCGGCGAAGTGACAGCTACGCTAAAGAACAGAACGGAAATTAATGATTCTTGCAATTTTTTGTAAGAGATAGTGCCACCCTGTACTGCATCGCTTTTCGGGCGGGGCGTTAGTATTCGGTAGACCATGGAGGAGGAAAGAGGATCTCTACGCACGCATCTCTATAACGGCTATTGGGATGTCAAAAAAAATAGTTTACGGATGAGAATTTTTTTACAATTGAGCAACATTTTATCAAACAAAATGATCGTATTTATGTTCAAAGCTCTAATGAAGCTTCCCAATTAGTCGACAGTGACCATTATCCGAATTCAGTGATGGTTTGGTGAGGTGTTAGCTATGAAGGAGTGACTGAGCCATATTTTTGTGAAAAGGGTATCAAAACATCGGCACAAGTGTATCAAGATACCATTCTTCAGGAGGTAGTTAAGCCTCTTAATAACACCATGTTAAATAACCAACTATGGTCCTTCCAGCAAGACTCGGCGCCGGGTCTTAAAGCTCGGCCCACGCAGTCTTGGTTGAAAGCGAATGTCTCGGACTTCGTCAGAGCTGAAGGCTGGCCGTCGTCTAGTCCCGATCTTAACCCGCTAGATTATGATTTATGGACAGTTTTAGAGAGTACAGCTTGCTCTAAACACCACGATAATTTGGACTCCCTAAAACAATCCATACGATTGTCAGTGAAGAATTTTCCCATGGAAAGAGTGCATGCTTCCATTGATAACTGGCCTCAACCTTTAAAGGACTATTGCAGCCAATGGAGACCACTAATTGTTTTATATTTGTGTATAACACATTGTAAAAGTAATACATGTTATTTGCAATAATTTTTTTTTTCTTGGTAACAGAACTTATGGCTAGACTAGGTATATAATTATGATTTTCCAATGCCTAACTTACAAACTTTTCCTTCTTTAATTCATGATTTACTTTCGAACTGGCTAGCGAAAACTACTACTACTTACTACTTTATACATGAGAATAAGCGATTTATGTCCATACAGTGAAGCGACCGAGTGAGTATTGGAAAACGATTATCGACAAGCTAATATCTAGTCGAACTTGTATTACGTGATACATTACGGGGTTGGAGAACTATTTTTATAATGCTTAGCAGTACAGAGAGACAAAACACAGAATATGAAATAAATTTCATAAAGTCACCT
Source organism: Calycopis cecrops (assembly GCA_001625245.1). NCBI lineage: Eukaryota > Metazoa > Arthropoda > Insecta > Lepidoptera > Lycaenidae > Calycopis > Calycopis cecrops. The sequence continues at coordinate 18,946 of LUGF01013247.1, forward strand.
TCTATATAAATTATATGAAAGCGAAATATAAAACAAAAGTGTGGAGACTTTTTCGAAAAAAGAATTCATTAGTAACAATTAAAAATAAACGCATTTTAGTTTTTAAATAATCCTTTGATCTTAGTTGCGAACGTTTGCAATGTAACTTCTTGTTGCTTCCATATTTTAAAACTACAAGAAAACTATAACAAAAAAAACATTGTACGGAAGGTACACAGAGGGACAGTCATTAAAAATTGGAATGGTTTCGACAGCAACGAAAAAAAATAGAAAAAAATCTTAATTAAAACAAATTTCCCTCGCGGGCTGTAAGGGCTAGTTTAGACTGTTGCGAGGCGCGGCGGCGTGGCGAAGGGCGAGGCGTGGGGCGCGGGGGGCGAGGCTAAAGAAGCTTTTAATTAATGTCGTTGTGAGAGCCTTAATTGCGATCCGACGTCGCTTTACCCGACCGCTACAACTTCTTGTCTTGTGAAGAGGCGAGGCGAACCCTGGCACCACACATGCGGCCCTTCCGGCAATTACTTCATCATGTATAACCCGCTATCTATCCTTTTTATGGGAAAGTGTTCAAGAATGTTTGTTATTCTTTCAAGCAAACTACATTGAATAAACTTTAAATATAAGTAAATTATCATTTGGAATATCATAAATGTACATTTTTAACCCGCAAAATATAGTTAATCTCTTGAGATAAAAAAATGAAAAAAGGGATTTTGGAGGTTGATTTAAAATAAAACTTTTTATAATATAATTTTTTTTTAATAGTATAAAGTTTAGACGAAAAAATTTATTAACTGTAGACCGCAACGCCCATAGACATTCGAACAATTGTTTTGCAGATTCCTTATTATTTATATTCTTATGTAGCAGGTCTTTATCTTAACTATTAAATATATTTAATTGCCGGATTACATGGTCATGAATTCAACGACTCAAAAATGACATTAAATCTGTTACAGAATTATTTCTGTAACAGTTATAAATTTCCTTTTTTTACTCGTTTATAATGTTTCTACAGTCTGTTTTCTCTATGTGTTTGTATACACAGTATAATATAATCATTGAATTAATATTACTAACTTACATTAGTAATATTAATTCCATTTGGAAGCTTATAATATCTTTTTTAATTAATTTTCAGAAATTTGTTTACTAAGATTTTTTCGAATTGATTTAGAGTTTATTTTTACTGTGTGGTCTAGTATAAGCATGCTCATGGTATCAAATCCCAGGTCACAACAAAAACGAATATCCGCATTTTTTTAATTTCTATGATGTAATAATAACCCAAAGTCAGGAAGCCGGCGGTGTTAAACGTGCGTTCCTCGGAAAGCACGTTAGACCGATGGTCCTGTGCCTGATTTCACTCCAGTGTCGTTGGGCTTCGAACGGCTGTCGTTAAAAAGAGGCACAGTCTAATATCAATATCATCAGGTTTTAAAAAGTTAGGGTTCCGAAGGGAGGTATGTGGGTTGATTTCATCATCTTTATTATAAACTACTAGCACACTGCGGTTTCTTCTGCACTCTATTTTATTATATCATGGTGGTGGTAGCTTAACTAATAACCTTTTCGGAAAATGAGCTGTTTAATATTTTGTAAATCGGTTCAGTAGTCACCTATTGGCGAAGTAAATCAAACAAACAAACTTTATAATGTTAGTATTAGTATATATTAAACATTTCGATAATGCTCATGAACGCTACTAAGCGCTTTAAACAAAGCTCGTTATCAAACCAGACATTTTAGTATAAAACTGGCTGTAGTTTCACAGACAAACGTCTGGTTTGACGCAAACGCAAACAAAAATCCAACGTTAAACTAAACACAACTGTAATTCTAAAGCATTAATTAATATGAGACGTTAATTTAAAAACTACGCAAACCCAACGAAAGAGCGTAAAGGTTTTTGTAGTGCGAATTCACACCTGGCGAGGCGGAGGCTGTGTGTAATTAGCCTTACAAGAAAATTAACGCGGCGCTGGCATATGTTGCACTTAATAAATATGAAAACGCGTTGGAAGCGTTTTTTCCTCCCGGAGGAATTCACACTCAAGACAAGAGAGCGACATATTTCGGCGCGTGGGCGTTGAATTTAATTAAGCTAAAGATTTCATTAGAGTAATTATACTTTATTAAAATATTCCCGGGGGTTTTCAGGTTTTTCCCTGTGATGCGTTTAAGTGCAAGCTTTTAGTGGAATAACGTGAGAGTTAACGTTTTTTAACAAAGCTTTGTAAACTTAGAGCTTAGACAAAGGTAACTATATTAATGTAATCCTATCCTATTCCTATTAATATTACAAATGCGAATGTTTGTATGTTTGTTTGTTTGTTTGTTACTCCTTCACGCGAAAACTGCTGAATCTATTTTATAGAGGGTAACTTGGATTAACACATAAAATTTAAAAGAGAAAAGAGTTTTTATCCCGAAAAAATGTTCCTATGGGATGCCATGGGATGATTTTCTATTTTCTACGGGATTGACATTTACGCGGGTGAAACCGAGGGTCGCAGCTAGTAATTTATTATACAATTCAAATGCTTGCATTTCTATATTAATGTAATAATAACATATGCAAATCATCACATACATTTAGTTAGAGGTAGTACCACGCTGCATGCATGCGTTTTGGGCCGGCACGAGCGGGGAGTCACCTCTAGCTTACTTACACGATACCGGCGTAGTCTTTGCTGTCGCGTTTCGTGTGGTGTGCAAGTACTCGGAGGCCGATGGAGACGGAATAGAAAATACAGCAACGCATCTGTACCATCTCTCCGCGGATGTCTACGGACGGTGGAAGTCACGAAAATGGCTCCTACTAGCGACAGCTCCTTTGTCCCCCTTTATTATAAAAAAAATCGGCTATAGGTATACGACTTAGAATAATATCTCCGTGCATTGCTCCGACATTTCGCACTTTGCACCATGGCCAAATATGTACAGCCAAACTTTTATTTAATATTGTTAGATATTTCCACATTTCCACATTCTCTTTTCAACACTTACACGGAAGGCTTTCAAATATAAATCATAAGCTTTTTCTCGTGTCTTACATCTCGCGTATAACCTAGTAAGCCCCTTGAACACAGGAGTCAAAAGCAACTATCATTCAAAAATAAATCCGATAAAAATATTTAGTTTAAAAAACAATTCATTTGGTCAAAAAATAGTTATTACGCTTCACTTTTTTTAAACGTGTAATTTTATTTCTTTTTTATAAGCTGCATGCAATGCGAAAGCACTTAAAGGCGATATTATACGAAGATACAGATTACAGATACAGCCTAATTAGCTAATTCCTTTAGAAATTGGACAAATTTGTAAAAGATATCTTAAAAGTTTAAAAGGGTAATCCGTCGTATATGACACGTTACATTTGCTATGCACGTAAACGTATGTATTATATACGATAAACAAGCGAGCGGCCCGGAGCGCCGCGCGGAGCCCCGGGCTCCCGAGGGAAATCGCTCCTGGAATACTAATCAAATGGGCTACTACAAATTTAACACCACTTTCCAACATGACCTATCACGTATTCAGATAACGAAATGTGTACTATTTATTTTCAATGCATATTCTATATCTTCTAGTATATAAAATACAAGTGAGTTAGATGTTTTTAAAACAAACATTTCTGTTTGTCTCTCTCTGCTCTCGACAGCTTAAAATATATTTTGACTAGCTTCCGCCCGCTGCTTCGCAAGCGTGGATTTCGGACTTCAAAAATGATTCAAAATTTTAACTTATTATGTTATTCTGATATAAAAGCTATATTACTGTAAAGTTTCATGAAAATCCGTTCAGTAGTTTTTGTGTGATAGAGTAATAAACATCCTTACAAACTTTCGCATTTATAATATTAGTAGGACGTGTGTTTCGCTCGCGTTATAAAAATGAATGTAACCTGAATAGTTTGGCGGATTTGAACGCAAGTTGTATGCGTTAAAACCCGCCAATATTCAGGCTCTAGCCGGTAACAGTAATATAGATACGCTCTAAAATCTCCTTCTAACGCATCGGGTAATTATTATATTTAAAAGGTAAATTATAATTCAAAACCGAATTCAGTTGCTGAGACCACTCAATATATAAACCAACAAAACTCTACAATTGTTTTATAATACGAACTCTATATTGTGTTGTGGATAAAGTTTAGTACTGTAGAACATTGAAGAAATAGCGGCGAGTTGCGAAGTCAGTGTTGAATACGCTGGAAGTTGAACTTGGCGCTTTGTTGTGGTTGCACTTGTGAAGTATTCGATAGCGAGAATGTTTTCCATTTCAAATATTCTTTATTAAGAATTTCTCGCTGTTTCTCAATAAAGCTAGACGCGCCTTCCGATTTCACCTGAGTATGCTATAGCAGTCAAAACAAAGAAATCCCAAAACCTAAACACGTTATCACTTCAAAAATATATGTACCGCCAAAGTTTGAAATGTCCTGCCGGACAAACCCACAGGCTAACTATTATTTAAAAAACAAGTATAGTGGTAAGTAATATGTATAAGTACATATAACAAATGGCGTAACACAGTATCACGAGTTAAATTATTTCATCATCAAAAAATACAGTTGATGGAATGTATTGTCAATAATTGATGGAAATTCATATTATACTTTCATTAAATAATATACTTTTATACTATTTCCACTTTTTACTAATTCAAATCACATTCAAACACAAGGCTTGTATTGTTACGTGTGTTCTGATTCATAGTTCTAATGGCACGAGAGCAGAATTAGAGGTTCGTCCTTCCATATTCCTCCTTGTTTAGCCAGTTCGTCCCTGGTACGTAAAACGAATTAAGGCCTTGCAACTCGATACACTTTCGAAGGTGTCGCAAATGACCCCGTGTGGGGACCGCGGGGCTGCGCCATTGATCGGTAACCGGAGCCCTGGGGCTCCGGTGTCACTTCACACCTCCACCTCGCGCCTCCGGCCGCTTCTCGGAACGAGCTTGTAAACGACTAATTAGGTAATACGAGTGGTGCGGGGGAAACAATGTTAACTTATTTTCAAATTTAAAACTTGTGAGTGCGATGTATTGTGGTCTGACATAAGATGCATGCATGCAAACTGAACTGCAATGTAGCAATGACATCTCCATGGAAAGAGGTAGTGCCACACTGCATGCTTGCATACCGTCGAATTGGGCTGGCACGACCGGGGAGGTACCTCTTGCTTACACGAGACCGACGTAAAGTGGCTGTCGCGTTTCGTACGATGTGTAAGTAGCCGGTGGCCCACGGAGGCGGGAAGAGAAAGAAGTGCAGCGCATCTGTATAGCCTCTATGCGGATGTCTATGGGCGTCGGTAATCATGTAAATGGCTCCGACTGCTCATTTGCCCCCTATACCATAAAAAAGTTACCTCTCGCTCACACGAGACCGGCGCTGGCGTAAAGTAGCTGCGCTGTCGCGTTCCGTGTGATAGCCGGCGGCCCATGGAGGTGGGAGGAGGGCAGCGCATCTGTATAGCATCTATGCGGATGTTTGTGGTCGGTAATCATGAAAATAGCTTCGCCTGCTCGTTTGCCCTCCTATACCATTAAAAAAATCCAGAATAATTTGTTTTTGTGTGTGCATTTGCAGATATTAAATAACATATTATGCAGACCCAAGCGAAGGTTACAAAGGGTTTAAAACAATCATTTTTCCAAATTTCACAAACACTGGATTATATTCATCATTCGTTGACACAAAAATACTAAACGTATCCTATTATCGGGGACAAACGGTGGAATGGAGTCCGCTCTATGAATATTAAACGCCTGCGATAGAATTTGTACATAATGGATGAAAAATGATTTGGAAACGGTTCATGCTAACAGCGCAATCAAATGATATTTCGATTGTTTTTCGTTCGCCTGATATGCGCGAGGTACAGTCGCCAACAGATTAACATGTCCTTTTTCATTGCCAAAAATAACAGCCGATAGAAATGAAAATTAAAATACATATCAAGTAGCAATGATCTGTATTTTTTTTTGTAAATCTAGATTTGCTTAACTAGTTTTGATGCTCACTGTACTTTCCAATAAACATTATTAAGTTAGCTTTCTTGGATCCGAGCATTGTAGCTCATGATGGTCCTAGATTCCATGCCCGTTTCGTGATCATTAGTAATGAGAATTAAAAATCAATACAAGCTGTGCCCCGCGGTTTCACCCCGTTTGATTTGGTCGAAATCACTAATATTCCATGTAAACTTCACCTCCCTGTTTCACCCCTTCGGGGGTTAATTTCTAGAAATCATTTCTTAGTGCTCACACATTAAGAAAGGACCCCTGTATAGAATTTCAAGTTTCTAGATAAAGAAGTGTGACCCGTGCGTTGTCTGTCTGTCAGTGAATCTGTCACTTAGTAACGGAAGAGTTTTATATACATAGATTAATTGGTGGAAATGTTGCATTATTAACCTGTAAGGACATGTTACAGGTACTAGACAACATACAACTACTACTAATATTGTAAGTGTGAATGTAAGTTTGTTTGTTACTTTTTCACGCCAAAACTACTAAGCCGATCATCGTGAAACTTTCTACATCTCTATTCTTAGAGGTATTGGAAAAGACTTGAAGAGACAAGACGAACGCGTGCAAAGCTGCGAGATAAAACCAGTATTCTATATTTTTTATAAATTTGCGAAATTTCATTTACTGGCTGTACCCACCTTTTACCATAGTAAAACCTAGTTATAGGGAACCATACATATTTTACAATTGAGTATTTTGGCTATTTTTATGTTATTCCAAATTCTATTTAACGGAAAAGGATCCATGTTGCGTTATTAAGTGACACTCACGTCCACGTTGCGCATACACTACCGCTACCATCTCGCCCCGGGCCGCACCCAGCTCAATCAATGTCTAGTCTAGACGCGACTGGCTCACCTAGCGGCTCCAGGCGCCGCAACACTCGCCCGTCATTTGTTTCGCTGACAAATGACAGTTTATCGTGTAACGCGAATCCGTCTGCCAGCTGGTTATCTGCTAGAGGGGGACAGAGGAATTTACATCCTAATATTATATATGTGAAAGTTTGTGTGTTTGTTTGTTACTCCTTCACGCAAAAACTCTTGTAAGAGGTAGTGCCAGCCGAATTGGGCCGGCACGACCGGGGAGGTACCTCTCGCTTACACGAGACCGGCGTAAAGTGACAGCTGTGCTGTCGCGTTTCGTGCGGTGTGTAAGTAGCCGGTGGCCCATGGAGGTGGTAGGAGAAAGGAGGGCGGCGCATCTGTATAGTCTCTACGCGGATGTCTACGG
>LUGF01013247.1:53712-64674 GCA_001625245.1 Calycopis cecrops
AATGGCTGTCAGCTTGTCGTACTACACGTACATTATAACACTTGTTTAGCTGTAAGTCTTCCATGATACTTAAATAAATAAATAAAATAAAGAATTTATTGCGAAAAGAACTGAAAGCAATGGTGAAGCATGTCTAAACCGTCCGTAAAGCAATGGCGAAGCATGTCTAAATCATCAATCGCCGGCAGCTCTTGCGACGAGCGCTCTTCTGTCGCGAATTCTGCCTCTATTTCGTTTGCAAGCTCGGAGACCTAATTGATTCCTTTGACATCTAACTGGGAATTATTCGATCTAACTTTTTTACTACTTTTTACTAATTGGCTTTTGGTTAAATTAGGTTTTTAGTTAGGTATAATCGCAAATAGACCTCTATTCCAGTAGCCTGGCTTTACTTACCTAGATTATTACAGACCTTACAATGTCTAAATTGTCAAATGATAAATTAAATATTTTAGCTGAAAATAACGATTGTCGCACGTTGGATTAAGTAATTTCTATCTTCATACAGTTTGTTTGTTATATTAATACATAATTAAAATATGAAATATATTATAGATATAGTAGAATATATTATTAGAATTGTTAGGACATGTCCGATTGTTTGTTTAAACTTGATGGCTTGATAACGAAATTTAGTTTTTTATATCTTGGTTTTTCTAGAAGCCATGTCATGTAGCGATATGTAATCAAACGTAGCAAAATTGTGAGTTCATACTTAGGTACTAGTAATACTTATCAAGAAATTAAAATTTGATCATAAGAAACCTGACTTTTCATAATTGTAATCTATACTTGTGCCAGGTTTCACTGAATCCGTCCAGTATTTGTACGAAGGAGCAACAAACATACATACAAACTAAATTATCATTATTATATCAGTACGTTTAATGTACGTCGGAGCACACGTGGCGCCAGCGCACACAACAGTCCTCTCATTGAGCGGTATCTCGGGATATCGGCGACAGTGATCGATTAGTTTAAGCACACACTATTGACATTGTGTATAACGGCACCGATTACAAATCTTACTTGTCATGGTCATGGGGGTACTGATGGCAAGTGCGATTCACGCGTCGTTTTGTAACCTGAGACAAAAGCGCTGGGTTCGGTTTGGCCTATTGGTGGCTGCCGATGTGTGACATATCTAGAGTCTAGACATACGCATCTTTAGGTGTCATACCTTGTCTTCAACCCTCCAATGGGCACAGAAAACACACAAACCTCACTAACAGCTGTCTCTATGAGCGAGAGCTACCTCCGGCCACATACGCCGATCCGATAAACGTTGGAGCAGACGGTTTAGAGAGTGGAGATTTAAAAAAAATGTTAAAATATTTTTATTGTAGTGATCAATATTCGCATAAACTTAAGACATCATTTGATGACGAAGAAGGAAGGCTCAGGGGCGCGCCTTGTACCTCTCCCACTCATGCGTCCAGTGGACTAACGTCCGCTGAAGAGAGAACATAAGTGCTACCTAGCTGGTCGTCTGAATTTGATGAAATGCGCCATTACTTACTATCTAGCTTAAGGGTCAACTCACACCGAAAGAGCGGCGAAGCGCAGCAAAGCGAAGCGACCCGCCCGGTAGGGAAGGCGCGCAGATTCCCGCGACTGCTCGGGAAGTCGCTGGAATGCTCCAGAAGTCGCGAGAATTCAATAATAAGTACTATAATAAAGAAAATAAAGATGAAATTCATATGGCACATAAACTGCGCTCCGCTTCGCTGCCCTTCGCCGCTCTTTTGGTGTGTCCCTAATGTTCGCATACGTAGAGCAGCTGGACCTCATATGGCCTCTCTCCTTCCTGAGTCGTTTACGTCTTTGCAATGCTGTCTCCAGCTTTGACTGGGAAGGAAACTGCAGTTATTTCCTATTCCTATTTTCTTCTGACTGAATTCGCTGCAGGACTCAAGACAGTTTTAGCTTTTCCCCCGGGCTAACTGAGATCATATCATATATCGTTGTGGTTGCCGCCTTAGATTTAGAATGTACAAGATACACAATGTCAGAACAGAGGCGCGACAAAAAAAATATTTGTCAAATGTCAGAATTACTACTAAAAGTCAATATGTGGACTTTGTTGCTACGTACACTATGGCCTCTTACTCGCGTAAAATAATTGTCTCATATGTATACTTCATCTACTGTCTCTTTTCTTTTCCGATGATTGGAACTTAATTTGAATGTCTCGCTTCCACGCTTTGTACATCTTCACAAACTTCTTCACAAACAAAAAAATGGTTAATCTATGATTCTAGTCTATGGCCGCTGTTGATCCTGGCGACACAGGAGTAGCAGCGCGCAGCGGTGGGGACGAGTGGTGGGCCCATTCCGTTAATATTACTCGCGTGTTTGTTTACCTGCTATAAATTAAACGTAATTACATTACTAAGACACTAACGTGTGTAAATACATGTAAATGCGTCATCGGTACTACAGACTCGGTGATTGGTGGGCCGGGCAGAGCAGGGAGGCGCGGTATAGCTGTCGGCGGCATCTGAACAAACAGACGGTGAGTTATTATACACTTAGTGATTGTTATAGCTCTTTGTCTTGATTATGGCAACTTCCAGATGTCTATTCAACGTCAGAATGAAGTTTGAGTAAGAGGAGCCAAAATCGCCTTAAAGAAGCACTTAGATTTATTTAAAACTAGTCGGCCTCCCTAAACCCGAAGACAAAATAGTCTTCACTAGTTCGACGAACAGGCCATGTTAGCGTTTAGTTATGTTACCGTCTGTAAGAAGTCCATCCTAAAAAAAAATACTAGTCGACCAATGGCCAAAATAACGACAATAAAAATCGTATAAGTTAATCGGAAAATAACAAAATTTGTTTATTCGTAATAAAACAAAGCCTATAACATTCGTGAGCTTTCTATGAGTGAAAGAATAGTTCAAGTAGGTCTTGTAGTGGTAGAGCCTATTCAATACAAATAAACAAAACAATCTTTCCTCTTTTGAAATTAGTATAGAAGAAACACATAATATTTCACTTATATTTATTTCCGTTTGTAGAACATCCATAACAATGAATTGTTAATTCCAAATTCAAACAGTTTGAATTCGTTCTACAACATGAGTGTTGCCACATCAGACACAGTAACCGCACCGCGTTCGGAAACTCTGCGCTGCAATTTCCGGGCGTCAGTCAGCAGCAGCAATTTCTAACACCCCATTCAATGCTCTAATCTGGATTTATGTACTGTTTGTGTCATGACTCATGCCTACTGCAGTATCTATAACTAACCAGAAACAAAACGTAGAGCAGGAAATGGAAATAGAGAGGAAAGGAATGTCAAAAAGTGTCATTTAAATATATGTCAAAAATATTATGTACGGCAGCGTTAATATATAATTTGCTAGTCTTAATATAATCATTGTGAGTGGTTTCGTAATATGTATAAATCATAGTAAATTAAAAATTACTCATTATAAACTGCAGTTGTTGTTAAGGCCCGCCGGCCGCCACGTACCTGTTCGCTGTTCATAATTTGTGCTTCCTTCCGAAAAGCTTATTTCCCAGAAGGAATTTGAAACTACTAAAATTTAATTGTGTTTGCTAATGTTGATAGCGTATCACTGTTAATAAAATATACTTAACTCCATTAAAAATAATAGGATCTAAATAAAAATAACTATCTAAAAATAATCAAAAAAAGTCCGCCCCCGGGTGGGCTCGAACCACCAACCTTTCGGTTAACAGCCGAACGCGCTAGCCAATTGCGCCACGGAGGCACTTGATCAAGCGACGAAATTAGACAACACATATCACATATCAACAATGAATGATAAAGATAGAAATACTAATAAAAGAGCATACCTGTAGCCAACGCAAACCTGTTTCGATCATTCGACTTGCTCTCGAAATACCGTGACACACACAAAAAGCTCTATAGAAAATCACAACTGAGTTAATAGCGGGAGAGAGCAGATTCCAAAGTGATTTGAGGTTATGTTTGTGTAAATAACTCGGCGTCAGACAATTTGAATAATAAATACAAGTACTTGAGTGACAATACAAGTTCAAAATACAAGTTACGTTGTGTAAAGCTTTGTAGTTGTGCACAATAACGGTTGTTTGTGTTTTATTTTGTGTCGGCTAAGTTTGTTTACTTGGATTGAACGTTATAAATAATTGTAGTGTTTAGTGAAATGGCTAATAGAGTAGCTGGTACCTGTTGTACGGCCTCGGTAGAGCGCGCCGGTTTGCCGGGTCTGTTACGAGACTTGCAGAGGTTGTCAGAAGATCAAGACTCTGCGGACATTGTGTTTATATTGGGATCCGCGGAGGAAAAAGTTTATGCACACAAAATAATTTTAATAGCGAGGTAAGAAATGCAAAAAGTGGTTTCCCGTACCGGGAATCGAACCCGAGCCTCCTGGGTGAAAGCCAGGTATCCTAGCCACTAGACCATACGGGAGTTGGGTGAAGATGTGAAAATGTAGTATAAAACACATTAATTCGTTCCATAACTACTTGGCTGATCACCATAAAGTTTTTTTTATATGTAATAGGTGTGCAAAACTTTAGCTGACGTCTAATTGACCGCGAAGCAATACAATGAAGATTCTATCAAATTTAATGTATGTGTCAGGGGCGTAGCTACCACTGCCGTATCTGCCTTATCAATTATACGGGGCACCCGGGCCACGGAGGGGCCCCCGTATGGTATAAAGGCCCCCAAAACAATTTTTATACGGGGCCCCACCAGAGCACGCTACCCTATTGGTGTGTGTATTTCTTTTTATTCTTATAATTTGTTCAAACTTAAACAAGTGAAACCACGGGCCCCTGCAGCTATATATTACAATTTAACAAATTAACATTTTTTTATATTGTACTAGCTGACCCGACAAACTATCCGTGATTGGCGATTGCCGAATTTGTTGCCATAGGTAACGTTCAAATTCCGAACTGTCAAACCCGTGTACTCTTTTATATTTTTAAGTATCACATTTTAATTCTTTCTTATTATCCTATTCCCGATGTAGACATATCTAAAACACAAAAACCATAAAAAAATAATTCCAGCTGTTATTGAGTTAAAACTTATAAATGGTGTAACTAACACGACATTGTTTTATTTATGTAAAAGAAGCAACAATACGACCCACTATACTTGGGACAAAATAAGAAGCCCGTTTTGACAGCTGCCAAAATATGTTGTGTAGGAAGGTGAAAAAATAATCGTTTACTTTTACGACCAATTATTGAAACATCGATTTAAAATAATTACACGCATGTGTTATTAATATTTTATAATATATCCTATCTTATAGGTATGGTAGGTACTACCTATAACCATAGATCTATGCTCCATAGAGCTGTACTAAGGGCGCGTTCACATATACGTCCGTTTTACTGGATCCGTTTTACTGGATCCGTTTTACTGGATCCGGTATACTGGATCCAGTATACCGGATCCAGTAAAACGGATCCAGTAAAACGGATCCAGTATTTTTTATTATACGTTTATGTGATACTAGCGGATGTCTATGGACGTCGGTAGTCACGAAAATGGCTCCGACTGCTCGTTTGCCCCCCTACATCATAAAAAAAAAATAAAAAAAAAATACGTCCGTTCACATAAACGTATAATAAAAAATACTGGATCCGTTTTACTGGATCCGGTATACCGGATCCAGTAAAACGGATCCAGTAAAACGGATTATGTGTGAACTCGCTCATACAACTACATACGCTACCACAGATCCGGTAAAACGGATCCAGTAAAACGACGTATATGTGAATGCGCCGTAATGTGGTGTGATTATCTCATTTATATATAAATCTACAAATGTGTTATTATTGTCGTTCTTATTTGGAATATATCAGTTTAACGCCGATTAAACCATGAAATTACGGACTTTCAAATCTAAGTAAATCATAACGGATTTGTTATAATAAGCATTATATTATTATTATATTTTGACTCCTGGCTTTTAACTAAATCATAATTTTATAGTATCAAAATATTAAGGATATTTTGATATTTGAATATCTAAATAAAGCTAAAACAAAATATTTAGCAATATCTACAGTTTAATAATACATTTATTTATATTTACTTATTTTTGTATATTATAATATAATGTTGTTTGTAAAAAAGTTCGATTATCTTAATAATCGATTTCATTCGGTATAAAAATGGTTTTACAACGGTAACAGCACTGAATCTGACAATGTACAAGTATGACAATGACATTGTAATGCCGTTTTGCGTAATATTATTCAACGATTCATTAGTTTTTCAGCGTTTTCTTAAATATAAATTTAAACTTGATTCTTCCGAATGCTACTTGTTGTTATAGTATTGAGTGAAATATTAATTAATTAGGAATTCGAATTGAATTTTTCGTTGTTCATAAAAAGTTATCACACCTTAAAAAGTGTGAAACGTCAAAACAGGCTTCTTATTTTGTCCCAAGTATAAAGCCATTATTTTTCTCGGGGAGTAAGTATTTTATTCTGTAGATATCTATTCTAGATTGTAATAATTATCTGTGCCGCATTTCGTCCGTATCAATTGAGCATTACGTTTGTATGTATGGTTAGAATAACATACCTACATACAAACCAAAGCCTTTGTTAATAATTTTATTATTTTGTAACCTTGGAACTGTGACAATAATTATAATACGTATTTCAGTCTTTCTGTTTAAAGTATAAATACTAGTATAATATAAAATAATAATATATGGCCCATGGAGGTGGGAGGAGAAAGGGGGGCAGTGCATCTGTATAGTCTCTATGCAGATGTCTATGGGCGTCGGTAGTCATGAAAATGGCTACAACTGCTCGTTTGCCCCCCTATACCATAAAAAAAAAAAAAATATTATAGTATGTATAAATTTAATACTACACACTAGGGCATTCGACGTTTACCTAAAGTACTAAAACTGCCATTATAATCCATACAGGTGATGCTTTTATTGCCTCAAGCCTTTAAAACAATATTTTATTTTTAATACAATTGATTAACATAATGTATGTACATAATTTGAAAAATCGAAGAATAATAATTATTGTCCATTAAGTGCCTATTTCTAATAGTACAGGAATGACGTACTAGATGGCGCTTTACATAACACTAGTTATTGAGTCTATAAACGGAATTCCGCAAGTTGTGAATGTTATGAATTCAGAACATTATGAAATAAATGTATAAAATTACTCCGAACCGGAGTAGTTTATTCTTTTCACTGTCGATATTCAATGACCAGCGTATTATGCGTCCCAATAGAAATTATGATAATATTTCCAATTCACCGCATAGAAAGCCGCCGGCCTTCGGAAGTTGGGCATTTGCATTAAAATAGCCAATTTATTAGCAGCATATGTTCCGAGGGTGGAGAAGTTCGGTCAAGTTATTCACAAACTTCAGTATATCTGATAGATATCTAAAGAAAAGACTATCAAATCTTTTGCGTAAAGTTGTGATTTACGACTCTAGTTTCGATACTTTTATACCGCATTTTGTTAGTGTATGAGCACTTATTGTAATATAAGCAATAAGTTATAGCAGTGAACTAACTAAATATTTGTTGTAATATTACAGTTAAAAGTATAAAAATAATACAGCACAAAGCTTGCTTTCCGAGAGACTTTATTGGAAGATGCCCATAGTGGCGTCACGTTTTTAGTTAACAGGTAATTATGTACATTCCCCCTTTTTTAGGGAAAGTCGAGAGGGACTACGGCGAGACCAGAGAAGGGAATTATTTCGTACTAGCTGTGCCCCGCGGTTTCACCCGCGTTCATTTTCGAAGAAATCCATACAAACTTCAACAACCCATTTCACCCCCTTAGAGATTGAATTTTTAAAAATCCTTTCTTAGCGGATGCCTACGTCGTAACATCTACCTGGCCAAATTTCAGCTTGATCCGTCCAGTGGTTTGGGCTGTGCGTTGATAGATGACGTTTGAGTTTTATATTTTTCGTATATGAGGACAAATGAGCAATAGGAACCTCCTTATCACTAACGCCCACAGACATGTATAATTGTTACCCGTATTTGCTCGCCCCCTTCTATGGGCTACCGAAAATTCACAGACCGCACAAAACGCGCCAGTATAACCGTCACTTCACTTCTTTGAGGCAAAATTAAACTTTTATGTTATAACTCTCGTAATTAGCTCTGAGGGGTGATCCGAAGTTCGACGAAGATTGATTAACTTATGTAAATACGTAGATACCTACTGGGAGTGTTTCAGTTTCACCCACATAAAATCTACGTATCCCAAAGAAACAATGCATGATAAAAAGTACAAATACGTTCAGTGGAAAAATGTGAAAGTATAACCACCATACATTTTTATGCATTTATATCTAACTAGCTACTCCCCTTGGTTTCACCCGCGTTTAATTTCTAAGAAATACATATAAACTTCAACACTCTATTTCACCCCCTTGAGGGTTGAATTTCTAAAAATCCTTTCTTAGATGCCTACGTCCTGTATGCCAAAATTCAGTGCGATCCTTCCAGTGGTTTGGGCTGTGCGTTGATAGATCACTATGTCAGTCAGTTTTATATACATAGATACTGCTAGGATTTCCCAGTTAAGTTCCTAATAGTCTAACCGGGACCTTAAATAAAACCTTAAATCACGGCCCTAATTTTCGATTGGGCAGAAACTTTTCCCTTTTTTAGTTCCATGCCTCCAAAAAAATGTTCAATTTTTATTATTGTGTGGCGGTTGTCTTTCCGTCTGTCTATGACAAGACAGGACTACGTGTGACAAGAAAAGCTGGGGGTATATCAGCGTTTCGTGCGGTGTGCAAGTATCCGGTGACCCATCGAGGTCTTAGGAGGAAGGAGGGCAACGCCTCTCTATATCCTACATGGCTATGGGCGTCGGTAGTCACAAAAATGGCTTTAACAGCTCGTTTGCACCCTTTTACTATAAAGAAAAAAATAAAATATCTATAAAAAATGCAACTGCAAAACCTCCGGTGTTGCAGATATCTGTGGCCGCCATATTGCTTGTCTTTATTTGTATTAGCAATAAATGTATTTTCTTAAACGTAAGGGAAAATATATTACTTTTATTTGGGGACCTAGGCCTCGAAGTACCCCTGGGCCTCCAGATCTTAACCTGGTTTTAGGTACTTCGCGCACATAACATTACTCGCACAACGCGTTACAGTGAAGTTTGAATCAATTTGTTAATATACAAAAGTTATCCACCACCGCAACACTTATGAGATGGCTGTAGGGTGACCATGACTGCGCACCGACGTACGGGACGAGGCTATTGTGACTAGTGACATCTAGTGACATATGACACATAGTGGAACAAAACTGTGCTCGCTCCGACACGCCACGCGTTTACTACTTATTTCACAGGATTTTGTCTCATATTGTCTTCATATCACCTGTCTTAAATTGTTTAAAATTGAGTGAGCTCTAGTTTATTTAGATGCCTGAGACGAAATAATTCGTCTTAGCTATAAGTTTCGCGTGCCCCAAATATTAAACTGCCTCCAAAACTACCGTTGTTGTAGTTGTGACTATATGGATTTATGCTAAAATTTTGTTCTTACCATTAATTGTTGGTTTATTTGATCAATAAATAAGTTTCTTTACAATATTATTATTTATTTACCTTGCTCGAATGGCTTTACTGATATTACCGTGTGAGGTATCTTTATACATATACATCTTGATAACGCAACTGGGTATAAATATATTTTAAACAGTTGACTTTCATGTTTTTTAATTGAATGTACGGTTATTATGTAAAGTGCTACGATATCATGGCCACCCTATCTCGCAGAAATGTCAAAGTGAAATGATTAATTTAAAAAGTTCCACCGGCGGCTGAGCCTCGGATCTCGCGATAAGCACGTTATTAATTTCCTACTTTGTTTACTTGTTGGCGAAGTACAGCAACGCCGCTGATGTATGTGACACGTTATAATAATCTGTGGACTTACACGTCAGATACAGGCTAGTTGTGCTATGTACAGGATTTGTGTAATAGGTACTACACAACGGAATCATCTATATACTAATCCCTGACTAACTACTACTAAACCTAACTAATACTAAACAATGAAAATTTTTATAAAAATTAGATTTAGATTTCGATTCACGTTTTTGCGCGTGAGACTGAAGACGACGTCGATAGGACATCAGAGAATTTGTCCACGGGCTCTCAGGGCTTCAAATAAAATAGTACTGAAACCGGTTTATCTAGTCTTTCCAAAAATGTGCTCGATACCTGAAGTATCGTCATTTTCTTTCATACTTTTACTAGCACGATACTTTTTCGATGTTACTCACGAGTGCTCAGTATCAATACTGTGTCCCTCTCCGCGACTCAAAAAATTACTGATGTTTTTTAAACTTCTAAGTGTGATATGAGCCTAATTATAGGAACCACTCGCGGGTCACTATTAAAGTCCTGGCTAGACAGCCGATTTTGAAGATAATTGGAAATTGAACTACGAAATAATAATAGGCTCTTCGTGACAAATATTATTATTTATGTCTATTAGCCAAAACCATGGATAAATAGAATATTGACGGTCTCGGAAAGGTAAAGGCAAATACCTCTTACTGCGTTATTAAAAAAAAGTTCACTATGCTGCCGGCGGCGTTTCATACTCGACTGCTCCTCTGTACCGCATCAGCGTAAATCAAATGCGGCCGTCGAACCGATACCGCTGAAGAACATAATTACAGGCCTCGAACGGGGTAATACGGCGTTAGGGGGGTAATTCAGAGCTTAATTACGTTCCCCCCTACAGGAGGGGGCACTGATCAGGAGGAGGGGGCACTGATTGATGATCAACTACTTACATTCAAGTCGCGCATTATCCGAGATGATACGTGTTTACTTTTAATTATGTTGGAATTTTCAGTGGCAAGGATCTTTGTTTGTTGGATTAATTAAGTAGCGAGGCGTTCGGAGACTTTATCAGCTATTTCTGGCTTGTCTGTTGGGGGCGGG
>LUGF01013247.1:64698-76174 GCA_001625245.1 Calycopis cecrops
TTTATATCCACAACAACAACACATCTTCAGGGGGTAGGCAGATCAACTTATCACTTCATTTTGACGCCCAGGCTAGCGCAGTGATACAGGGCTCGGTTAAGCGGAGCATGTTGCGCCAGGCGTCGCGGGTTTGAATCCCGCCTTGGTCATGTATGTATGTTTATCTGTGTATTATATTATGTATTTATATAATAAAAATATTAAATATAAAATTTCTTAAATTTATAAAACATTAAAAGTCCCAACTGCACTTAGCACGTGGCTAGTATAACGTGGTGTTTTACACACTTATTTTTATTTATTATATTATCACAATAATTGTTGCTGATTGTCAATAGAAAGATTCTTCCTCTTCTTGCACGTAAGAGCTAGAAAGGAATCTTTTATTTGACCACAACGTAATTGTTTGAGGCAGAAAAATAGTAAGGTTACAATTGTTAAAAAAGATCATTGGTTAAATTTTTTGGTAGATTCTGGAATAGAAGTTGTAGTGTTATTTGAGAACTAAGTTGAACAGTTTTGTGACTAGCTGAAAAAATTGTTTAATCAAATATAATCAAACTAAAACCACATAATGGTTGCATGAAATAATTTAGCAGTTACGATTCAATTGTTCGATAGACAAAAAAGCACTTGAAGGTATTATATAATTACTGTGTACTTACGTCTAACGTAACATGTCGTAAAATTTCCGTAATTTGACGTAAAGCTGTAAACTTTTATATTCCACGCACCGACGTACTAAAACTCTTCTAAGCTTTAGGGTTGTCGCATTTAGAAATTACTGGCTTGAAATTAATACAGTAAGAGGTAGTTTATACAGTTAAACGTAAGAGTTGTAATAGTTTTAATATAGTCATTAATTAGAGTGTTTAAATAGATTTTAGAAATTTACTACCGCTTCATAATTTGGACACATTTTACAATGTAATCTTAGTAAAATAAGGATGCTGCAAGCACTGTTTGCCTGCCATAGTGCAATTTATAGTGCTAATACAATCAATATTGAAATTCCAAAAGAATAAACGACTCGTAGAAAAAATAAATTAACGAACGACGAATCGCGCGTCGACGTGATCAAATATTGCCATTGGACTGATAAAGATCCTAGAGTCCTTTAGTTTGGGATTCAAAAAATAATGTTAGGAGACGACCGAGCAGTTGAAGTCTCTACATGATCCCGTAAAAATGTACACAATCAAAAGCTACACAAATTGACCACCAAGCAATGGGCGGCAACGCCGGATCCAGACGAGAGATTAGGGGGGATGTAGCCCCGGGCTCTGTAAACTTAAGAACATTAAGATCATTTTTATTCCTATAAATGGCCCCCCTCCTCAACTTCTAGGACTCCAAGCTCCGAGCCCTAATCCGGCACTGATTGCCGGCCTAATCCAGCAGCAACGAATAGCTCTATCTCTAATATTTAAACGTGGCAACCCAGACCGGGCAAAAAACAATGCAAGCGTAATTTGAGTCTCGGAAAAAGCTGGCGCGTTTGCATAACCATTTCTTGATAACTGCAAAGGAATTGCGATTTGCGTGTCGAGTTGTTTCGAAACTACTTCAGCCACATTAATTATGTTGCTTTCAACTTTGTTCTCAATATCGGGGGTGGTACGTCGCCTTCTTATTTTAAAATTGTTATTTGTTCTACGATGCTATGTCACCTTTTAATTTTAAATTTGTGTTTTTATTTGCTCTATGATGCTATGTTCTTTGTCGGCTTCTAGTAGGCTATTTGACAGTGTTAAAAATAAAAGGTTATTGAATTTAATATTTAATTAATACGATTTTTTAAGTCATTATGTATTTGTAAATAATCAATACTTTAATTTAAAATATTTTTTTTGAGATACGTATTTTTATTCGTGAGTCACGTCACCAAAAACGACGTGAAATTAACGATGACGTAACACGTGCGTGAGCCAACAAATCATAGAGGCTGCATGCAAATCTACTGATAGTACTAATTAATTACTTTAAAATGTAACTTATTTTTTTCTGTATTCTGTAATAATCACAATAAAGCATATTTCATTCGTTCATTCATTCAAAGTACCTACTAGTCACTTGTCAAATTTCTAGCTCAATTTATGTCTATGATGACTATGACGATGACTATGATTTGTCAACTGACAACAACAACAAAAAAATTCTAAATAGAATGGCAATGATTTTGGGAACACTACAAAGTTAAATACGTCATAAGACGCCATTGTGCTTATAGAAGCGTTTTCGCGGGTTTTATAAATTATGAATCTTTAATTTGAAAATTTAAGATAAATACTTACCAGAATTAAAAATCAAAAAAATTGTATAAGTTCCTTGATCACTGATAAACATCCTGGAGTGTTTTTTTTTGTGGAAAACTTGCCAAATAGCCCATTTTAATTTTTTTTTATTTGCTCTATGATGCTATGTCGCTGGTATGTTTTTTTTTGCTCTTGGTAAGTGTATTTAAGTTTGTTTCAAAAAATTATTTCAGATCCTCAGATATATGCTACCTTATTAGAGCCTACTCCTTAAGATGTATAAAGCCCACGGTATGCCACTCTGCCCACTATAATGTCCTGCTCTTTGGTTAGTCTCAATTCTGTATGCCGTTAAAGTCCAAATTAGTCTGTCTATTTTATTATAATGTCCATTACATTTGCAAAACACAGTCGTATTTTGCAAATCGTAGATTATAAAAACTGAAATAATAAAAATCTCGTGACACTGTGCTTGAGGTTGAACTCCGAAACGCTAGTACGATTCTTATGAAAGATCTGAGCAAAGGTCATAAAATACATTCCAACTTTGTATTCCGTTAGTTGGAAACATACGCAACTGGAACCGCGAAATGCAGCGAGTTGTATGTATACAGGGTTACTTTTTGGTCACCGGCCAAATTTTTAGGTTTGGTTTCATTTATGAATTAAAAAAAATAAAAAAATAATTAGATACAATTACTTTGTCCCATGTTATAAACATATTTCTTGGTCACCACGTGACGTGACTCGCGAGTCGCTATCGGCCGGAGTCACTGCCTTTGTGGTCGATACGCTTCGTATGCGAACAATGATCGATGTATTTTTAAGGACCATTTCAAATCGAATTCTATTTAACGAAATATTACAATTAGACGATAAAATTTAAAACACACCCTTGGCATGATGTTTACTTCCTTATTTTAAGATTTGACCGGTGACCAAAAAGTAACCCTTTACTAAGACTATTTTGTCGCGGGTTTCTGAGATGAATGTCACTCCGCTCCTCGCAATAAAATTGTCGTGAAGCCTTCAGATTTCATTTCGGTGTCCAAATAAAGCGAGAAATATTGCAGTTTTCGAAAGCTCGCGGTTTTCGTGGCGACAATTTGGAACGGTTCTACGAACTGAAGTAAAATATATTATTATTGGGATACTTAGTGTGGAGTAAAAGGTTTTAGTGAGAAGTAGTGCTGCGCTGCATATGCATGCATCGCGGCATGCTTGAAACCGAATTGAGCTGGCATGCACGACCGGGGAGGTACCTCTCGCTTACACGATACCGACGTAAAGTCACAGCTATGCTGTCACGTTTTGTGCGGTGTGCAAGCAGCCGGTGGCCCATGGAGGTGGGGGTATAAGGAGGGAAACGCATCTGTACAACTTCTACGAGGGCGTCGGTAATCATAAAAATGGTTCGAACTGCTTGTTTGCCCCCTTATACTAAAATATTTATTATAGGAAAAAAAGAAACAAAAAAACTGTTAACAATATTATATTTCTTTATTTTATGCCTTAGACCTAACCTTTAACCTAACTTGGAAAACCTTAAATTTCTACTTTACTTATTCTATTCAAAAGTGAAAATTAGAAAATGAAATTTTGCAGAGATATGCGGCTTTATACAGCTTATAATTTATTGCATTTACTCGATGTTTTTTTACTGTCACAGCAAGAGTTGGCTCGGTACTTAAGTATAAAATTAAAAAAATTAAATAAATTGATCAAAATATAGCAACTGCTTGGCACACAATGTCTTTATTTTTTTATTACAAAATCGATCATATTAACATCCCTTAATAAAATCCCCTTGTCACTTTGGTTTTCCGTAATTGGTCCGAAGTTGGACAATCGTAACACCCTTGAGCCCTGTGTATTGTGTCCCAGCGTAAATTAGATCCAGACTAGACGTATCACTGTACTAGACGTATCATTAGGCACCACAGCGAATAGTTTATAGTTTTAATACAATATCGTTTCGTACTTACAATGTTATATCACTGACAGTTTATAGAATATCGTTTGAACTTACAATGTTATATTACAGAAAGTTTATAGAATATCGTTTGAACTTACAATGTCATATTACAGACAGTTTGAATATTGTACTTATTACAGTTCATACAATATCGTTTGGTCGTCGTTACAATATTTCCGTTCATAGCAAGGGCACCAATTTTTGCTGGTTATCTGAAACATCCTCGATTAACAATAAATTGACATCAAGTTTATTAAATTTTATTTTTATAGAAGGTTAACATGTAGATGTTTTGCAAGAGGTAGCGCTACGTTGCATGCATGCATGTAGCCGAATTGGGCAGTCGCGACCAGGGAGGTACCTCTGGCTTACACGAGACTGGCGTAAAGTGACAGATGTGTTGGAGGAGGGCAACGTATCAATATAAACCCTGTGCGGATGTCTATGGGCGTCGGTAGTCGTGTAAATAGCTACGACTGCTCATATGCCGGCTTATGCTATAAAAAAAAACACAACTTGAAATATTCTTTTTTTTTTAATTTTCTTAATGACGTCCAAAGTGGTACCTACTAATTAATTACAAGTATTAGTATATTTTCCTTTTATTTGAAGACTTAAAAGTATATTAGATCGACTACTTACCTACCTCTAACAATAATTGCCAACAAATCTAAAAATGCTAAAAACGACGAATAGAAAAAAAAAGACTTAAGTTTTCTTTTTAAAAGAATTGATACAACAGCTAATGACAGCCGGTGTCAATATCCTCAAAGTGAACGCTGAAAGCAGCCGAACAGAACGTTCATTAGACAGGGCCGTAATTTGTAGCGGCAACATCGCTGAATGGGGGGAAATTAGAATGTTGCCAGGCGCAGATTGCGCCCTTTCTACATCTGGCAACACTACACTACTAACGAGATAATATTCAAAGCTATATAATATTAAGCTAGATAATATTCAAAGGAACATCACTGGAAACTTTACACCAATATAAAATCTATTCTCTCTCTCAGTCTCTTGTCACAATGTTTATTACCACACTTCTCCAATACGGCCTTATTGATCCTCATGAAATTTAGCTGCATATCGGGTAGTTCTGAGAATCGGCCAACATCTATTTTTCATCTCGATATTCCCACGGGATCGAAACTTACGCGGGTGAAACCGCGGGGCGCAGCTAGTATTGTGTAAATATAATCTTACTATTATTTTTTTATGGCCCTTGCCGGGGGGAGGTGGAGAGAGGGCTCTTTTGTTTGAACTCTATGCGGATGTCTATGGGCGTCGGTGGTGACGAAAATGGCTCCGACTGTTCGTTTGCCCTTTAAACTATATGGGGAAAGAAAAACATGTTTTGCAAATAAAGTTTCTTAATCTTATATATTGGAAATCGCGGGACACTAATATCAGAGCAAATACTACGAATACGCTAAAGGAAAATGGCAGTTCTAGGTTCGATCTAGATTAAACCTGCAGGAATAATCTAGACTTCGTGTACGTTTTCGGTTTTACCCAGCAAAAGAAGTCATTATTGGCCACACGAACGTATAAAGTAACTATTTTCTTACTGTACATACTACACGTGTAAGTATTGTAATGGCCTCACATTCTTTTTTTTTAGCATTGGATACAAGAATACGTAAGAATTAGTAAGGGGTAATGCCATGCTGCATTGTAGAAGAAATATGCGGTTGCGGCTGGTGTGGTACTTACCATTATATACAAGGTCGATAAGAGCGAGAGGTATTAAATGAAACCACGTATTCAGTGTATCATTTCTAGGCTACATAACGAAAATCAGATCAATCGGAGCAATAGTTTAGCCACAGGAATTTTTCTCACTACGTACAACACTGTATCGCAGCTGATCGTCGACTTTGACCGGTAGGGGTCTTTCAACCCGTGCTCGCTGTAGCCACCCGGTACAAAGCATGTTTATCGTATATATATTTTCTTATATTTGCCGTTAACTTTTTTTTTAATAGCTTCGGATTAACTAGGCACTTATATGTGGTTTAATACAATGCCTCACGCTTTTATCAACCTTGTATAACACCGCCTTAAGAAAAAGTAAGAGGTGTTGCGTATCGTTTTTTAGTAACCGGTGGTGATAGCCGAACGCCCATTAATATCCACATATGCAGATGCGTGGACCTCCTTCCTAATGGGCCACCGACTACACTTCAAGAACACTATTGCGGGAGTAGGAAAGCGGAACGGAGTCATATGAGGGAGAGGTAACTTTCTGGACGCGGATACCCCATTCGAATGCTACATAGAAATGGCGTAACCTATGCTTTATGAAATAGCAAAGTTTTGCAATAATCATGTCTTAAGTTTACACGAATATTACTCATTACATTACATTACGTTACAAACAAATTTAAAGGATTCTATCGCGGCTTGTTTAATTATTATTTTACTAGTCCACCCGTAACCATGGTTACTGTAAAACTTCTGAAACGTCGGGCTTGTAAAATACTAGTAATATTATAAATGCGAAAGTTTGTATGTTTGTTTGTTTGTTTGTATGTTTGTTTGTTACTCCTTTACTCCTTTAAGACCATGACTGCCTCGTGGTCTAGTGGTAAGCGTGTTCAATCATAGACGTGAGGTCCTGGGTTCGAATCCCGGGTCGGACCAAAAATTGTTATTTGGATTTTTCGATTTCTAATAACAGTCCGGAGTCAGTTGTTGGCGGTGGTACACCCCCGTGCCTCGGAGAGCATGTTAAGCCGTCGGTCCTGCGCCTGATTTCTCACCGGTCGTATCGGATTGCCGTCCCATCGGAATATGAGAATGAGAGTGCACTTGTGTCTGCGCGCACACTTGTGCACTATAATATGTCCTGCGCATCTGGCTCGTCTCTATAGAGACGGCCGCCGTAGCCGAAATCGGCTAGGACGACATTAACTCCTTTACTTAATGTTTGTAAAAACTACTGAACCAGTCGATTTTCATGAAATTTGGCACACACATCGAAGGTAACTTGGATAACGCATAGGATAGTTTTTATCCCGAAAAACGATCCTATGAGATGCCACGGGATAATTTTCTATTTTCCACGGGACAGAAATTTACGAGGGTGAAACCGCGGGGCGCAGCTAGTAATTAAATTCTTCTATTGTAATGTGTTGCGAGCTTAAAATCGTGTATATCTTCACCTACTTTCTATTGTCTTCTAATCTAAGCGAGCTATTAATATATCAATGTGCTCCAAACTCCAGTTGACGGATCATGCAAAGTTCAATCATTTAACCTAAATACGGCTGGCAAAAAATCGGAAGACGTTTGATTAATCGCCGTCAGGCCGCCGCGTGCGGTGAGCGTCCATTAATCGTGATAATGCAGATTGTGCGGTGTAGTGTTGCCATGTTTTATGCGGAAGAAGAAATATATCTTGTTTTAGAGTATTTGAGTATGTAACCTCCCTGAGAGGCCACCTACAGGTGTTCCATTCTACCATAGGTAAAAAAACCAACAATCCATTCTGGAAAGGTTTATAAGTTTGTGTGAGGCATTATTTATGTGTGTGTATAATTATGTAACCGAATGGCGGCTCCATAATTATACACGCATACACACATTAGTGTTTAGCGGATGGCCATCGCGTCCTCACCGAATTTTGTGTCGGCGTTTGTGTTTGCGGCGTCTGCATATGAATGAGTAGTCAAAACACATTTCGCGCAGTGTCTAACTGGACGAAACGCGACAGCACAGCTGTCACTTTTCGCCTGCATCTTGTAAGAGGTACCTCTGTGGTCGTGCCAACTGCCAGCCCAATTCGGCTGCAAGGCAGCGTGACACTGCCTCTCACTAATAAAACAAGCATTTACAATATTTTTTGTAGTCGAAGAAAAGAAAACTTGTCCTTCTTATTCTGCAAAGCTGGCAACACTATTGTAGGACATTTCAGAGCGGGCTGTCGCGCGCTTCCCGCCACAACATCAATCATGGCCGCCATCCGCCAGCTGATACAAATTATGTTTAAGCATCCTTGAATGATTACCTGCAGGCTGAAATACGTGATCAAAATTACAAACGGCAGCCTTAAATATTGGGAGGTGAGAAGATAATGTAAAATGTTAAAGTAGCTTCAACTCGCAGTCAGGGCTGTCTTCCGTCTAACGTAACTCTCGTCAAGTAGGCACATTACTACTAGATTCGATCGGCCTGGAACCAATTTTTGGACCAAATGTCCCGAAAATTCTTGAAACATAAAGTGTTAAATTCTTACCACGTAGAAATCCACAATTGGATCTCTTTTCGCGTAAATTACTTTCCAATGAATAACTTTTTGAAGGCTCTTCTTTCATAACTCGAATTGCTTCTAATCTTTCAGAAATTTTTTACTCAGTAGGAGGACGGAGTAAGGACGCTAGAATCTCATAACTAGAAACTGTAACAGGGCAATAACATTTTATGATAGGAACTCTGCCAAAGGCAAAAAGACCAATAGTCCATTTCGAAGACAATGGGAAGTTTATAATCTAGTGTAAGGCAGTCTTTTTGTGTGGGTATATAATAATAGTGTAACAGAATTGTGTAGACTTCTGTGTAATAGGCGATTGAATTCACGAAGTCTCCATTGGTAAAAACTCAAAGGGAAAATGAAGTAGGTAAATAACATTATTTCGTTTCACCTTTCACTGCACGAAGATTTGCAAGTTAATTCCTATCGACATTGTTCTATGAACATACACTTACTCTCCCCCTTTTTATTGTACAGGAAAGCTATTAAAAGTTGAAGCGTGTTTCACGACAATGCACCCACATTGTACGTTACCGCCATTTTCACCTGTTCAAGTTACGTTTGACGCATGTGTAGAACGAACATTAATCATACACAACTTTGCCCAAATAATTATAACTTTGTTAAATATGTTGGCAACATCGCGTCTCAAAGCGAACCAATATTTTGAGAACATATTTAGTTCTTGCTCTAATTTGGTTAGTATAACGGTATAAGTACGTAAATTAGTAGGAATCTAATATCTAATAAAAAATAGCATAGAGGTTCCAATATATTTAGCAGTTTTATCTTATCTACTTAGGTATAATGTTTTAACAGTTATGTTGTGTGAATGGGACAACGGTCCAATCAAAAACATAAATTTGAAAATACAAGAGCCAATAGAGTTCAATACTAAATACTCAGACCAAATAAAAAGTACTTTATTTGATTTGAGACTAAATACAAATAATTGCGTCTTTGTCGAATTCACAGTCTTCACCAACCTACTAGATTTTCGGTATTGGTATCAACTTATAAAGTAACAAAGTAAAAGTACTCTAAAGTAAGAAGTAAAAGAAGAAGTGATTTAAAGATTCTTCTCTGTTCTGGATTATAGTTGCTCCAGAGTGCCAGCTAAACTCTACTATAACTTAACTGCGCAAATTGATCTTTTATGCAAAAACACAGAATATTTATGTTGCATATTCTGCATATTTGAGCCATTTTTTTATGCATATGTATAGCGAGCTTTTAATGTTGTTTACAATCCGGTTAAGTTATTATGTTCTGTATATTTCTTGGTAAAAACTCACCTTTAAAAGACGTTTTCGATGGCATCACTAAATACTGAGCTATTCAACCATACAAACTCCTTTTAAGGAAGGCTTTAGCAACAGTTATACTGGTATCTAAAACATAGCAATACAAACTCCTTTTAAAGAAGGCTTTAGCAACATTTATACTGGTATCTAAAACATAGCACAAGCAAAAGTTAGATTAATGTTTGTAGCTAAAACCAAATGACAATAAATCTTGCCGCGGTCGGGGGCCACCGAACATCTAACGCCTAAATCAATTAATCACAACACTTCATTAGTCAGGGAGGCAGCGATTTCATTAAAACTTGTCTGTACTGTAATCACGACCCATCTAATGCCTCACGTAACTTTCGCGATTGGAAGTTCTCGTAACAAATTAACACGTTTGATATATTCGCGACATTAAATCGTAGACTAGTGGCGCCCCGCTGTTTCGGCCGTAAAATCCACAGGGAATTTATTTTTGCTCTAGAATCTACGTAGGTAGATATCTATGACAAATTTCAAATAAAACTATTTGGATTTTTTTTACTTGGCGCATTATACATTTATGAATAAAACCGTTTAGTAGTTTTGCGTCAAAGAATAAAAAATATTTGTATTTTTGATGACCAAGAGTTTATTATCAATTGCCAAAAGGTCAGTGAATGACTACATAAAATATACTTTGTATGTTTTATGAAATACTTACAAAATATTTATTAGCTGTTTTTGAATTTTATTTATTTAAGATCTTTATTATAGACATAATTTATTTAATATGTAGTACAAAGATTATTTTGTCTTTTTCTATGACTTGGGACTTTTGACTTTTGAATACTGGCATAAAGTGCGCGCTTAGTTGATGACTATGGTCTCATATCGGGATGCGTGCCTTCCATCTACAGAAGAGTGTTGACCTACCGACATGTTGCCACGACAGATAGTCAGCGGATGAAGCGGTATAGCGCTTATCTTCGCTTCACCAGCAGTATTAGTGCAACATCCTCCAGTACTCTATCGATTATTTGTAAAATACTCATACTTATTCCTAATCGGTACGTCGTAAAATACGCCATAGTCTCAAATAATAAAACCATAAATCACGAAATATCTTCAAGCATTCTCCATCAAAACTTAATCATCGGCGCAGATTGTTCGACAACTGTTCAAGAACCCCCCCTCCCCCTCTCCCCTCACTCCCCCACCATCCGGCCAACTTCTCAGACGCCAGGAAGTAAGAGCAAGTTGAGCGTAAACAAAAACGCCGGTGGTGGTGTTGGTTATAACTATACGAAGTCCCAACTTGCTTCCACTTTGTAGATTTCGACGGCTGTCGATATATTATACCTACTAGCAGCGCCGTGCGGTTTTACCTGCGTTGGTTACTCGACATCTAAGTATTAGTCGTAGTTTAATGGTATAAAGTCTCCTCTAAATGCCACAAATGGGCTACATGATACCGAAAGAATCATTCAAATGGTAACAGTAGTGAATTAACGGAGTATAGCGTGTTCGTAAACAAACTCTTCTACTCATAGATATGTGTAAAATGAGCTTTTGTGTTTCTAGCTCATGACCCGTGTCGGCCACTTTCTAGCTGCCGCGCGTGAGCTGCTCCCCTCCGTCAAAGGTGGGGAGAGGAGGACACCCGCTGTCCTCGGCCAAGATAATAATAGTATAACCTATTAATCGCAATAGTCCGGTTTGCCTT
>LUGF01013247.1:109078-119928 GCA_001625245.1 Calycopis cecrops
TGTTATCCCTGGGGAAAGTTTTTACGCATCCCCACACCGTAGGGGGACGATGTGGGGTATGTGGGACTCGCCGGGAGAGAAGCTCCCGGAATACCCACTAAAAACCCAGGGCACTTCCGGCGTCGCCGTATTGTAGGGGTTCTGGGAGACCGGCGCAGCCTTTTCGACCAGTACCCCTCCGGCGAAAGTACCCCTCCGGCGAGGCGCTCGGTTACCTACGTCAACCACACGAGATCTATCGTGAAAATTAATTACAAAAAAATGTGCCAATTACACACTTTCATAACGAGCTAACAGTAATAGTTAATTGTGAAAATGTTTGGGTTAACGTAGGAATAACCCGGCGCGACTTCGATGGTGTGACGGGCGCGATCCGCCACGGCTCATCCGTCGCGCATTGTTCGGAGCTGCCACCCGACCGCGTAATGGACGGTAAATACCCAACACGTGCGTCAGTAGCTTGACAATTAAAAAACCGGCCAAGCGCGAGCCGGACTCGCTACCGAGGGTTCCCTACCAAATGAGGTTTGGTGCGGCCGGGAATACTCTCGCTTACATGACAACTCCGCAAAGTGACAGTCTACTACCAACCTTTAAATAAGAAGAAAAAAGCCGGACAAGTGCGAACCGGACTCGCAACAGAGGGTTCCGTACCAACGAGAGGCTTGGTGCGGCCGGGAATACTCTCGCTTACATGACAACTCCGCAAAGTCACAGCCTTCACGTTTCCAGGCCTGTTATGGTTACCTTTAAATAAAAAGAAAAAAGCCGGCCATAAGCGAACCGGACTCGCACACCGAGGGTTCCGTACCAACGAGAGGAGTCTCCGAGAGATGAGGTGAACCACACAAGCAAACATTTGCTTGTATTGGTGTATGTAGCTTTTCCCTCGGGCTACCTTAGATATAGGTAGTTAGTAACTTATTTAAATCACTGCAATCTTGTACTGTGTCCCGCTTTGATTAGGGAGGGAAATTAGAATTACTTCCTATTCCTCCTATTCGCTTTTTCAGATAGAACGAAAATAAAACAATGTGTGAGAAAATTTTAGATCTGTGTGGGTAGGTATTATGGTCAAGGTCATATTTTATGAATCTGATAAATTTATATCTGCGGGTGCCGGCATACATCTTGTATGAAACAAACTACACATATAATTTGGGAATGATTTTTATAGTAATATAGTGTGTGTGTACTAAAAGTTCTTATTTATTTCTTGCCTAATTTCACAATTCTAGATCAACGGGAAGTACCCTATAGGTTTCAGAAAAATTTTCAGAAAACAAAAAAATTTTTGCATAAATATCTGTAACTCTAGATTGATCTTAGAAGTATGATTTTTCCAAGGTATTTTTTGACAGACCTCAATATTTGACTTAAAAAACTTGATCCTTTCACGCGCCCCCAAGAAAAATGTCTAGAAAAAACGTACAGACAGACAGATAACAGAGTGACCCTACAAGTTTGCGTTTTTTCCCTTTTAGATACAGAACCCTAAAACGACAGTGTAACAGTAAAACACCGCGTAAGTGATTAAAATAGTTTTCTTTGTGGGGGTAAACGAGCTTTTGGTGAGTACCGGCGCCATATAGAAGTGATGGGCATGTTGATCCCCTCTTCCGATTCAATGAATACAAAAATCCCAAAAACAGCGTATACCGTAGATATAGGTAGTTAGTGGCTTATTTAAGTCACTGCAATCTTGTACTGTCTCCCGCTTTGATTAGGGAGGGAAATTCGAATTACTTCCTACTCCTCCTACTGTCTACTGTCTACTGTCTCCCGCTTTAATTAGGGAGGTAAGTTGAAATTACTTCCTACTCCTCCTACTTTCTTCTGAAAAAATTCATTGCGGGTGCCAAAACAGATTTAGCTTTTCACTCGGGCTCCCTGCGATCATATCAGGGTCACAGGGTCAAGTGTGGCTGCCGCTGTCGATCCTGGCGACACAGGAGTAGCAGCGGTGGGAACGAGTGGTGGTCCAAAGATATAGGTAGCTGAACTTTGGGGCATTATATTGTGAATGCAAGCTACTTCGGTAATGCCGTCCCAATTTATCTGGGATGGAGCATAGCATTACCTCTTACATAGCAGCATGCAACTAACCCGTGGGCTTTTCTCAGTACCCCTGGCCATCAACCATTTGTGGTTAAACGGACGGGCCTGCGACCTGCGTGCCTCTGGAGGTCTGTTCTTCCCCTCATATTTGAACCCTTACTAAAGTTACTTATATTGCCGCCCTAGGCACTTAAGCAGTCTTAGGCAGTAAAAAAGCCAGTTGGGACTAATGAAAGCTTATAACTATCTTAAAATGCTATTCGTAGTACAGAAAAGGGGTACTAGATAGTATACAATTCTTGTTCTTTTTAGGATTCCGTATCCAAAGGGTAAAAACGGGACCCTATTACTAAGGCTCCGATGTCCGTCCGTCTGTCACCAGGCTGTATCTCATGAACTATGATAGTTAGACAGTTGAAATTTTCACAGATGGTGTATTTCTGTTGCCGCTATAACAACAAATACTAAAAAATTAAATAATATAAATATTAAAGGGGCCCCATACAATAAACGTGATTTTTTTGCTCGTTTTTGCTCGATGTTGACAACGGCAATAGGTAGACACTTGAAATATTCACAGAATATTAAGTTATATATTGTCGTAAAAAAACATTAATTGAATTAAAATAAAACAAATATTTAAGGGGGGGCTCCCATACAACAAACTTGATTTTATTGCTCGATACTGATAACGGCAGCAAGTAGACGACTGAAATATTCACAGAATATTAATTTATTATTATTCACCTTAAAAATAAATATTTATTTTAAAATAAAATAATATTTAAGTGGGGCTCCTATACAAAAGACAAGCTCCCGTTTTCGTAGATAATGGTACGGAACCCTTCGTGCGCGAGTCCGACTCGCACTTGGCCGGTTTTTATAGTATTACACGGACGCGGCAAGGGACGTGGCAAGAATGCGAAGAATGCGCACTTCCCCTGATGTCGCCCTAATATGGCGACATCGGGGTGGTGCGGGGGTAGAGAGGGGCGACTAGAATTTTGGCCAGGTCCCAACTTACCGCTTCCGTGTTATGTACGCCAAATGAACGATTGGTGCCATTTTCATGAATATCGACGCCTAGAGAGATGACTATCGAGGTTCCACAGATGCGTTGCCCTCCCTTCTCTTCCCCCCGCAACAGGATACTTGATCACCACTTAGGAACAGGTGCGATATGTAATTAGCCGGTGGCGGATGGAGGTGGGAGGACGAAGGATGGTGACTCGCCTGTTTATCCCTATGCGCTGCTCTGCTACTGCTCGTTTGACCCCTTATACCATAAAAAATACCACACGAAAGACATTACAGCTGCAGCAAGCCCAATTCGGCTACAAGCATTACCTCTCCGGTACTTGTTTCTACTACTGTCTTCATTCTGTCGTCTCTATCTGTTACAGTTAATTTCAGGTAAAAAACAGGTAAAAAAATTATATCTTCTTACCTTTGAGTTCCGGCACAGATACGAATATTGGTTCGTCACAACAGTAGCATGCTCTTGTATTCCAGTTGTGTTGTGCCCGATTGGAGCAATTCGAATTTGTTAGCTGAAAAACTGAAATTGATCATGTCCTGAAGACGAATTTCGGCTACAGCGGCATCTCAATAGAGACAAATCAACAGCGTAGGACATTGACGTAGTGCATGTGTGAACATACATACATGCACTCTTTATTTACACATTCCCCCTTTTACAATAGAAAGACAGTCCAACACGACCGAACTTGAATCTGGCGCACTGCAGGATCGACGGCTTAACGTACTCTTCGAGGCCTGCGCATGTCACACCGTCAACAGACTTTTTTTTTTCTTTTTTTTTATAGGATAAGGGGAAAACGAGCAGTTGGTAAATGACTACCGCCGCCCATAGACATCTGCAAAACTCGAGGCTTTGCAGGCGCGTTGCCGGCCTTTTAAGTATGGCCTGACTTGGGAATGTCACTATAAATTGAAAAATCCCAATAACATTTTTTGGCCCATCCGAAAATTAACGCAAGAAATCTTGATCTATAATTGAGAATGCTTGTCACTAGAAAACGAAACAATCTAAGAGAGTGCACGATTACAAAAAATATTTATACTCCACTCGCAATAATTTCCTTGGCTGTCAGAAATAAATTTTGTTTCATTACTAGCTGCGCTCCGCTATTTCACCTGCGTAAGTTTCGATCCCGTGGAAATTTCGAGATGAAATAGATGTTGGCTGATTCTAAGACCTACCCGATAAGCACAAAAAATTTCATGGGAATCGGTCGAGCCTTTTCGGAGGAGTATAGTAACTAACATTGAGACAAGAGAAGTTTATATATTATATAGAGATATTACACTATGGACTATGTCACTCCTGAATGGTGAACGATAAGTACGGACATCTTGACCTCTAGCCTCTTTCACTTCCACATCACATCTCACAGAAAGTTGTGAGATTGTGTCTCAGGAGGCCACGGAGAGGAACAGAGTAAGAGAGTGCGGTTTCTCAGACATAGGCCTCCTCAATACAGCGCCATGTCAGGGTCACGAGCCACTTGCATCCAGCGGCTCCCCGCCACCGTCACCAAGTCGTCGGTCCACCGGTTGGCGGCCGTCCAACTCTCCGTCTTCCGGCGTGGGCCGCCACTCGAGAACTTTTTTCCACATCGATTATCAGCAGAGAATGTCACTCCCAAAGTCAACTCAGACTATCACAACCGAGGCTGTTGGCACCCGCGGGGTTCTAGCCAGTACTCAATCCTTGCCAGGGTTGGAAATTATCACGCTCCACCGGACCCTACCTAAACCCAGGGACAGCTCATAAAAGAGTTTTCACACGTAACCCAAAAAACTCTTGAATAGTGAAAACTTTAAAATATTCTATTGCCCATATAATACGGTCTTCTGGAAATGTAGGATCCTAATGGTAAATTTGTTAAAACTGGTCCAGTGGTTTCTGAACCCATTAATGATCGCCGCACAGTTATCGACTCGGAAAGGGATCGCAAACGCCTCGCCTAGAAAAGCGAAAACGATACGATTACGTTACGTTTACCATTAGAGGGCGTTGCAGTACGAAGTCTCATACTGACCGGCTCGATGTGATACGGTTGCGATCCCTGTCCGAGTTGATAAGTGTGCTGCGAACATAAATCGAAAAAAATACCAATAAAATTTTGCATCGTTCAATTTCTCTACATTAGCTATGTTATTACTAAGCAGATTTTTTAGCATCGAGCCAATTTGCATTTAATTTTCAACTATGACGTAAAGTAAACTTTTTGTATTTACAAGGCTGTCCTTATAATATGTCCCGTCACCCACTCACTGACGTCATTGCTGAAACTATGTCGTAATGACACCGACTCGCTAAGTGGAACCGCATACTGTCAGGTGACAATGTCTACGGTAATGCCTCTGCTAAAACAGCTTCTGATATTCAGAGGCCTGGAAGCTTCTATGCTATTTTTAATTAGAAGCAGTGCCGGATTCAGGTTTAGGAGTGCTGCGGTCCTGGGCCTAGTATGGCTTAAGGGTTTTAAGATAATTTTTGTACTCAAAAAAGGTATAGGCCTAGGTAAAGGCCTATGTACTGTAAGGTGCCCGCCAGGGCCCCGGGCATCCAGAATTTAATCCGGCGCTGGTTGGAAGAGGTACAGCTGAATTGGGCCGGCACGACCGGGTAAGTACATCTTGCTCATTCACCGCCTGCGGTGGCCTTTCGTGCGGCTTGTAACCTGTGTAGTTGGCTAGCCATAGAAATGGCTGCTGTAGCTTTAATCCCGCAAGGAATATTAATTCCTTGAAGGAGACAAGTCATTAAATAACGGAAATAAAATGCATAGAACTGTTTTTATCGTAAAAAAAAATTTATTCATAATTTTTCATCCATTAAATTAATTATTTAATCTTTCCACATGAGCGCTATCAATAAGTGAAAGCTGTGCTGTCGCGTTTTGTGAGTTAAGTATCTGGTGGCCCATCGAGGGGGAAGGAAAAGGGGCAACGCATCGGTATAACCTCTATGCGGATGTCTATTTGCGTCGGTAGTTATGAAAATTTCTTCGACTGCTCGTTTTCCCCAGTAGCATAAACAAGTCAATAACTGAAATAAAATAAATAGAACAGTTTATATTGTAAAAAAAATTTCATAATTTTTTTCATCCGTTAAAATAATTAAATTATTCCTTTAATTAAGTCACATTGGAACATTCATCTAACACATCATATATTTATTAGTATTATTGAGTATAATATATTGTATATAGTATAACTATTGTATTTATGTCTATGTATAGATTTATTATATAGTTTGTGCACTGTCTGATAGATAACTCTTTTTCCTCTAGGTAAGGTTGCCTGGAAGAAATTACTGTTAAGTAATAAGGCCGCCTTTATGTGCGTTTGTTGTACTTATTTTAATGCTTCTTTATGTATTGTCTGTAAAATGGTGGAAGTGCACAATAAAGAGTATTGATTGATTGATTATTTAATCTTTCCACATAAGCATAGTGCTTAGTAGTAGTACCATTCTTGGCGTTCATTAAATCAGGCCATTTGTTGGTTGATAAAGACGACGATGATGCTGATGAATGGTTAAAGACAATCTTCGAGATCGAAAGTGACGCGGGTGAATCCACGTGCGCGGCTAGCGAGAGTAGCCAGTTACAAAAATAGCACGCACTAGCAGGAACTGAATTAGGACATCTGTTACTCCGTGACGCACTCGATCTGGATCCTGGACACTCATCCAGGTTTCCCCCTGAGTCACTGAGTCCCGAATATTTCTCTGGAAGAGCAACGTCAGAACGTGACAAGACGTTTTTGTTGTGACATGACTACCGACATCCATAGGAATTCGCATAGAGGATGTACAGATGCGTTACCCTCCTTCCTCCTCCTCCCTCCATGGGCCACCGGCTACTTTTATATGACGTAATGAAGAAACAATAGCTTATTGATGTATGAATATGAATATAATACATTTTACCTGACTGCCTAATCAGCTTTAAGTTGATCCCAACTCAGTCAATTTTCACCAGCTCTGGTCTTCCGTTGGCGCCATTAGTGAAGCCACGAGATATGATGGTGGCATGCTGCTGCGGCACGACCGACGCACCTCTCTCTCACACAATACCGCCTTGAAAGGGACAGCTGCGTTGTCACGTGTGTGGTTTGTGAGTTGGCAACGCATATGCACATCACACATGCGGATGCAACTCATTAGGTGACGTTAAACTTAGTCATAATTTGCCTCCGATTACTCGTTTGTCCACTGATTTCATTTTCTTTATGGTATAGGGGGCAAATGAACAGTCGGTGCCATTTTCATGACTACCGACGCCCACAAACATCCGCATAGATGCTATACAGATGCGCTGCCCTCCTTTCTCCTCCCACCTCCACGGGCCACCGGCTACTTGCACACCGCACGAATCGACGGCATAGCTGTCACTTTACGCCGATATCGTTTTATAAAAATCGGGTTAGTAGTCGTTTCACCCAATCGTGTCACGATTTTGTCTGACACGGACTAAACGAGTAAACCGATTTTAAAGAAATTCTTCATATTATATAACTTTATCAAAGAAAAATATGGGCTATATGTTTTTTCCATACGATCCACGATATTAATATCTATCCACAGCAATGCGTGGCCCGTGTGCTATATAAAACATCCAAGGATATCTAGGTGTTTAAAAATATGGGCAATGTAATAATACTTAACATACAATAATAACATATTATGTTAATAACATACTAATAACATATAAAACGGTTATAATAGCAATTATCTATCTATTCAGATTGAATTTATCGTTTAAAACACCTACGCGCTTAGTACTGATAAGGTTTTAGGTATTACGTATAGTTTTAGGAGGTCGCCACATTATAATCTACATAGAGATACAACTTAATAAAAATAGGTTTTTTTTCACTATAACACACTTTTCAATCCTAAAATTTCGATCATTTTAAGAATTGTTGTCAGTTTTGATTTATTTTATATTATATACCTACATATTTTAGTAAATAAAGTTATTATTATTAATAATAATATTTTTAAGCGATAGGGTTATTGTCGAATAGCAAACAAATCTCGCCGGCTCAACCAACTCTAGCTCTCCAATTTTAAGCATAGATACGATACAAAGAGAATTTGTAAAATGCGCGAACAAAATCGGCTATGTAAACGGGTACAAATTAAATGTTTTATAGAAAAAGGCAACGCATCTGTTAGACCTCTGGTATTGCGGATGTCTGTGGGCGTTGGTGATCACTTTACAGGTGACCCAACTGCTCGTTTGCCTCCTATGATATAAAAAAAACTTTACGCAAGTGACATTGCCGGGCACAACTAGTTTATAGAGTAATTGTTAGAGGTTAATGAACTGATCGTCAAGGTCGAAACATCCCACTTCTAGAGAATGTGAAGTCGGATGCAATGTTTCTATCTCCGTTGTTTCTCTCAAGAAACATGACGCAAATCTCTAGATTTCACCGACGTATGTCAGAAGACGTCTCATACTAATATTATAAATGCGAAAGTTTGTAAGGATGTTTGTTAGTCTTTCACACAAAAACTACTGAACGGATTTTCATGAAACTTTACAATAATATAGCTTTCATATCAGAATAACATAAGTTAAAATTTATAGAGATTTTTGAAGTCCGAGATCCACGCGGGCGAAGCCGCGGGCGGAAGCTAGTTTATTTATAAGGGAAACGTATGACCTCTATGCGGATGTCTATGGGCGTCGGTAGTCATGCAAAAGTCTACGATTGCTCGTTTGCCATAAATATACATATAAAGAAAAAGTCTGTCTGCTTTACGTTTCTGCTAAGAAACATGACACAAGTCTATGTCACCGACGTACGTGAGAAGAATGACATTATTCAAATAGTTATCTCGTACAAAAACGATCAGCAGGGGTTAGGTACCTTTCTTGTGCAAACAAAAACTAGCGGGACGGGATGAACAGGTCGGGACAAACGGGTTGGGATGAACGGGTTGGGACGGATACGTGACGGGCCCCTCGTACGGCTCTACGTGACGTAGATCACGCGTGTCACGCGCGCTCATTGTTACATCGCATCCAATTGGGAACATGAAATGAGATTATTGAGTCACTTTCTTAATGTGAGACAGTTCCTGCTCTCTCGGTTATGTATTAATGGTGAAAATGGATTTGTAAATGGTGAATGGTTTTTTTAGTACTTTATTTAAAATCTCTATCCCCCTTATTAATAAACATAGAGTAACTTTATCCAAGTAAAAACCTAGTAATAAACTGACATCTGTCAAATGGAATGGAATTTGACAGATGTCATTTTATTACTTGGTTATTGCTTGGATGCGGTTATTCCATGTTTATTATTATGGGGTATATGTACAAAATTCTCGTGTCACAATGTTAGTTACCTCCGGCTCGACCGATTCTCATGAAATTTTGTGCGCATATCGGGTAGGTCTGAGAATCGGACATCTATTTTTCATCCCGATATTTCCAAGGGATAGAAACTTACGCGGGTGAAACTGCGGAGCGTAGTTAGTAGAACTTAAGAAATTATTCTTTTTTTTTGATGACATAGGAGGGCAAACGAGCAGCCGGAGCCATTTTCATGACTACCGACGCCCACAAACATCCGCATAGAGGCTATACAGATGCGCTGCCCTCCTTTCTCCTCCCACCTCCATGGACCACCGGCTACTTACACACCGCACGAAACGTGACAGCACAGCTGTCACTTTACGCCATTCTGGTGTAAGCGAGAGATACCTCCCCGGTCGTGCCGGCCCAATTCGACTGCATGCAAGCATGCAGTGTGGCACTACCTCTTACCCAGAAGACCTCTTTGAACGTGAGCTTTACAGGTTCAATCCCAGCCCAGACCAGAGAAGAGAAATAATGTTTAAGAATGTCACAGATTATTAATTTGCATTGCAAAAATGCATCACATTCTCGTACTTACAATAAATCCTACTAATATTATAAATGCGAAAGTTTGTAAGAATGTTTGCTACTCTTTCACACAAAAATACTGAACGAATTTTCATGAAACTTTACAGTAATATAGCTTTTTTCTTTAATATATCAGAATAACATAATAAGTTAAAATTTTGAATCATTTTTGAAGTCCGAAAAAAGTTTATATATTATATGAAATAAACATTAAACAAATCGGTTAATTTCATATTTCCAACATACTCGCATTAATTATATGCGTAGTATCTAGATAGATTGTTAACGACTTTATGTAAGTAGTACCTATATGATGATTTGTAAAATGTGTGTGTGTGTGTGTGTGTCTGTGGTGTATGTGTGTGTGTGTGTCCTAAGTCCTAACGCTAGCCAGTTTCACCTGTATAACGTTCATGTGTTATGCTTTATAGCTCTATATCTACAAAATAGTTTTAAATTAAATACGAAAGTAATAAATAACCTACTATAATTAGGTTAATTTTACATGGTTAAGTTGATTTATGGATTGCATTGCTCAGAGTAAAGAGTAAAGTGTAAAGTCGTTTTACAAGTCACTACTGCGGCCTCGGTTTTCTTATTTAAAACTTAACTGTGAAATAAACTACCAGTTTAATAAATCCTGAGTATAACTGAGGTCACATTATTTTGTGAAACAAACTGTCCCGAGCAAAATATGTCTAGCGTTATATATTACTAGCTGTGCCCCGCGGTTTCACCCGCGTAAATTTCGATCCCGTGGAAAATAGAAAATCATTTTTCCGGGATCATTTATATGGATTCGGAAGAATCCCTCTAAGTAATGGTAAAAGAAATTTTGAAATCGGTCCAGTAGTT
>LUGF01013268.1:8647-22302 GCA_001625245.1 Calycopis cecrops
TTCCTACATGTCTATCACCTGTCTTTGTATCTCACGTGTCTTTGTTTTGCGTGGCACCTCTTACATGTCTATCACCAGTCTTTGTATCTCACGTGTCTTTGTCTTGCGTGGCACCTCATTCGCGTCCCTTGCCTATCTTTGTCTCTCACCTGCTTTTGTCATGCGCGGCACCTCCTACACGTCCCTCACCTGTCTTTGCGTATCCCATTGCACGACACTTTGACGTGGTCGCTCAACCGCAGCACGTAGGTCTCATTCCCCAGCACCTTCTCGGGCATCCCCAGGAAGCGTTTACTGTCGTTGAAGTACACAATGTCCTTGTAGGTGCAGACAACATTCCTCGTGGTCATAAGTATTTCCGGAATCACCCTACATTTGGAGTGCTGAAAAACAAAAAAGGTAATCATTGTTTTAAAAGAAATAAAGAAGCAAAGAAAGAAAAAAGAAAAAAAAATGATTTGCTCGAATATTGAAGTGACACTTATTATGGGCCTAAACCACTTCAGCAGAAAGCAGCTGGCAGGCGTTCTGTTTTTTTTTTAATTAGAGCAAGCATTAAAAAAGCAGAAAAGATTGATAATAATAATAATAATAATAATTCTTTATTTGTGTTGAAGTGATACTTGTACGTAACATACCGTTACCCTCCTATTAGTAACGGTACGTTAGTACGTTACGTGGTACGTTAATACGTTTAGACGACAGTCTGTCTGAATTCCCGTTTTTTTCAGTATAAACAGAATACAAGGGTAAACATTTAGACACAGAGTTTAAGGTCTAGAAGAGGATGTAAGGGGCAAGTTTTCCATCAGCAAGGTCAGGTCAGGTTTCCATCTTAACCTCTAGTCCCACGAAGCACGTCTCGCCGGTCATCCTAATCCACGCCACCATCTGCTGATTCGGAGGGACGGGACTTTTTAGCTGAGCTGCTCTTAGTTTGGCCTCACCTCCCAAGCCTGTCCAGCATGGGTAGCCCTGTCTGGTATAGCCTTAGGCGTCAGAGAGGCACCCACCACGACAAGGTGACAGCATCTTCAGGGGCTACTTGGAATATTGCACAGCTATGGGATAAGCACGCCTTCGTTGCGTGCCTTGTAATATGCACTAGGATTGCAAAGCATGTAACCAAATGAACGGCAACATGTCGCTCTGGTTTAATGTGGTCGGTAGTCATTAAAACGGGTCGAATAAAAAAACACTTAAACGTTTGCCCCCTCAATAAATACTCACATAACACTTGACCCAATCCTTCCCGGGGCAGACTAGCTTAGGGTACATCTTATCGTACATCTTGGCCTCCTTCGAAAAGGGGTCCATGCGGGGTATCTCGCACCCCGTCCCCTTGTCCTGTTTAAGCGTCCGCTCCAGGTTTTTCTCTATGTCCCTTGAGGTCAAAATGAAGTGAAAAAAAATGTTTAGACCATGGAGTACCGACTGGAGTAAAACTTCATGCACGAAACTTAACTACGAGAGGGAAAAGAGCATGCGCGCTGCCTTTTCTTGTTCCTACAGAGACGTAGTTCTCCCTCTTTCTGTCATCACTAACTTATATCACCTTAACTTCCGTTCCCCGGATTACACTAATAGTAACGCTCTCGTCACGCGTTCATCAGCTTACATTCAAAGTCAAGCGCGCGTAAAGACATTTTACTTAAAAAAAATGGCGTTATCACAGCGAAAAGTATTTCGTGCTAACATGTTTCGTAGCACAGGAAAATGGAGCTACGATTACTCGTAGCACATGTATGCTACGATACAGAAGTAAGAAACTTAGGGAAAAATATTTCGTGTCAATATACTTAGTAGCATAGGAAAATGGGACTAGGATGACTCGTAGCAAACACTTGTATTTAGCGCAATACAAGTGTGTGCTACGAGTAATCGTAGGCCCACTTCTTCGTAGCACAGGAAAGAGGACTATTATCGGTAACATTATCGGTAACAGTCACATATTATGTGACTGTGAGCTGGGTTGACGCGATTCGTGCGGCGTGTATGGAGGTTGGAGGAGGAAGGAGGGCAACGCATCTGCATTAAGTCTATGCGCATAGACTTAATGCAGCATGGGCGTCGGTAGTCATAAAAATGGCTCCGACTGCTCGTTTGCCCTCCTATTCTATAGCGATAAAAAAACATGAAATTTGGCATTAGCCTATCGCCATCCGCATAATACATGTGCAATTTTCATTCATCCCCACCGAAGGCCACAGGAGTTTTATAAATAACGCAAAATACAGCATTTTCGTGAAAATAGACTGTACCCGTAACAATCAGGTGGTTAGGGTTACAAACCCCTCTATTTATCCATTCACGGCTCGTCGACTTTTCCCCAGCATACGAGTATATCAGTTATTAAAAATATAAAAATAAAGACTACGCAGGCGATTCGAGTTCGTCTATAGTAAAATTCGGATATTATATATCCAATACTTTTCCGGTCACCTGTGGAGATCTATTCTGACACTTCCGGTATACCGGAGCGTGTAGGGCCGCTATAACACTCGGTGACAGTAAACGCATGCAATACAAAATAAATTCACTACTTACGCGATAATCATCTGCCTGAAAACAAAAAGCGTTTCACGTTAAAATGACATTCAACATGCCGGAATTGCACAAGCATATAGACTGAGTGCCCTCAACACAATCACATTTAATGCTGTTATATAATTATAGTTACAATAATCATAATTATGTACTTAATACATAATATTTATTACCATAGTGGATCAAACAGTACCAATTATATAAAATTTTACTTTTCTTTATATTTTCTTTTGTTTTTTGAAGTAAAACTACTATACGCGTGCTTGACTTGGTAAGTTAAGTAAGTAAGAGCGTTACAAAAAATCACACACCAGGCGAGGCCAATGGAAGTAATTATTCAAATTCAAAATTCAAATCTGATGTAAGTAAAACTTTTTTGAATTTAAAATATAAATATCACATGACTAACATGTCATTTTCATTGTAACTACGGTAATTAATTTGTGTATTAAATCTGAACTACCTTTCGAATATTACCTTTCGTATATTTTTTGTGGAAGTGATTTCGTGATCCCATCTCAATTTACAGCATGACGAATGATAATATTATGTTAGATGATGGACATCATAATATTATGCACTTGTAAGGTTAGTTTTTTGGTTATAAACTGTGACATATTTTTTATTTGTTAATATTTTTTATTATATTATATATACAGGTGTGCTTATATCCCTAAGAGATTTCTACAAACTAATTATAAAAAAGGAACCACAATATTAAAAAAAAAACATCTGATGTAAAATTTTGTAGAAATACTCTACTACACTAAATAATTTTAATTGGTTTTAAATATATATTATATCGTTGACATGATACGGTCTCTTCTGCAAATAAAACTTTATTGTGCAAATAATTTTATTACGCTCATAAAGCGTATATTTTTAAATATTCTTTAAAAATTTTACCAAATCTTTTAGATGTTTTTATCAAAATACTCTAAAACCCTCATTCAGTTTAAAAAAGTCTCAACAAAGGCCAGCTCAAAACAT
Organism: Calycopis cecrops; assembly: GCA_001625245.1. NCBI lineage: Eukaryota > Metazoa > Arthropoda > Insecta > Lepidoptera > Lycaenidae > Calycopis > Calycopis cecrops. Next base: position 12,185 of record LUGF01013268.1, read on the forward strand.
GACTACGAAATTAGGTTTTTTAAAAACTTAACAAATAACTCATCAAATCAAAATCCGCCACCAATTTTTTTTTACCAAATCTTTAAGTTAGAGTATATAGTGCAATGTTACAAAGTAGTTGTTATTGACATTGGTTTACTATTTGAATGTTGTAGAATAGAAATAAAATTTCGATCCAGTTTAATTTATATTGCGCAATACTTAGTTGTGTCATATATTAGATCGTCTAAATTCCGCTTAAATGAACTAGTTAATTTTTATCAGATAAATAAATTAATAACTGTATTGCTAGTGAAAATAAGTAATTGTTATTGCATGACAACTTACCTGTTTCTTATATGGTTAATAAGCATTTTTTTCACCACACGTGTACGCCCATGCTTACGATGAAGTATTCTAAAAATGAACACAGCATTACAACACACGAAAGTACAAAAAAATTTCACAAAATAGTTTCCTCAGATCGTTACCAATAGTATTATTCAATTTATTAGCTTCATTTAATCATACTTTTTTATATAAAACATAGATAACACGATGAGTTACGATCGGTATACTTGAATATATTGTATATTAAAAAGCTTGGCGGCATAGGTGAAAAAGATTTTTGGTTGATCTGAAGTAAATTAACACATATCACTTTCACCGAGCGTACTGAACTCATTGCGCAACCTATAGGCTAAGGGTCGCTTACACGATACAATTTGTCTCCACTCCATAGATGGGACCGATCGAACCACTGCCTCAGCAATAAGTAATTAATGTTTTTAAGAACAATTTTTTTTTTGTGCTTTTCTAATCTTGTTTTATTTATCATTTTCCTTTATGTTTCTTACTTATTTCTACTGTACTATGTTACGTTAAAGTTATTGTTTTTTTAGACCGTAGCGTCTCTTAGTTAATCCTTACCTCATGGGCAGGTATAGATATAGCATATAATATATTATACAGAAGACGACGGCCAGCACTATGATTATATGGTTCCTCTTAGAACGTTTCCACTTGTTCCTCATCTTGGATAATATCTGTAAAGATAATAAGATTCTTATAATCCATTCTTAATATTATAAATGCGAGTGTGTTTGTTTGTTTGTCCCTCTTTCACATCAAATCGGATCAATGGATTTGATATTTATAGATATAGATGAAGAACTGAAGAGTGTCATCGACTCCTTTTTATAGCTACCACGCAAGCGACACCGCGGGTAACAGCTAGTAAAAGCTATGTTCAAACGGTTTCACCTGCGTTTAATGAGAAATATATTACTGATGATTGATTGTTTTTTATACAGGCTGAACCGTTTACGTTTTCCAGCTTGATAACATCACGAGTGATCATTTAAACATACATGAATAAAAACATACATAAAAAAGTGAATCCTTAAATTTCTTCGATTGGGAATAGATGCATATTTTAGTTGTGGAAATAACATTGATAGTTATTGAATAGTATGGATTTAAAAATTGATGGCAACGTCAGAAATAGTGTTTTTTCATTCAAGTTTACGATTTTTTTCTATCGAGGCAAAATTCTTTAATCGTGTTTCGACGACCAAATCACTATGCCGTGTTTTGTTAACATCACAGCTAAAAAAAATATAATAATCAATGGTTTTCAAAGATTACGTTTTGAATATACGTGAAGCAAGGATTGACAAATTTGGAGCCCATTTCACCTTAAGCGAAAATTTATGGTTTACAAATTATGGTTTTTTAAAAAATGATCCGAAATTTCAATACACACAAAGTTTGACACAAAACTTTTTTAACTACGTTACAAAAACTACAGGATAATACAATAACCTAGCTATCGCGCTATAGTCTCCTCTAGTGTTAATAGTTAGACTGCATTTTTGTTACTTTTCGGTGAATGAATAATTTTCGAAATAATAGGTACCTACTGTGAAAATAAAATGTACCGCCAAGGTTTTGTTGTTTAATAGTACTTTAAGATGCGCTTACAGTGTACACAAAAAATCATACTTGTCCTTCGATTGCAACATCCTCAAAAACAACATAATGTACATCTTGAATTACATCTTGAAAATCGAAAATTTACTAAATTTACCAAAATTTTAATTATAAACAGGGCCGTTATTTTTGATTATAAAATCTTTAATTTCGATAAAATCGATAGAAATCAGTGTCCACTTGGCTAAAAAAGCGGCAGTTTATGAACAAGCAATGGATCCTATATTAGAAGCCAACGCCCTGTAATGGACTCACACGCTCTCTCATCTAAATAGCTATCCTGTTAAGGTTTACGAATATAATATCATCTCAAGAACCAGTCTATTATTTCTCAAAACATCAGCTATTACATCTCATATTCTGCAGCAGTGGCAAATATTTAAATAGATTTTTGTCATTTAATATTTATTACGAGGATAATTCGATTCGACTCAGTAATTGAGTCCGTATTCCAACCCTATTTGGATATGCAAGAGATAAGATGAAATAATGGTATTTTCAAAGTAGGTCAAAAAACCGGCCACGTGCAAGGCAGATTCGCTTACATAGGGTTCCGTTCCGTATCTATAAAAATAATTTGGTTTTCCATAGAGTTTATAGTTTGTATAAACTACAAAGTTGTATTTGCGTTTTTTGAAAATGTAATATTTCTTAGAAACTAATAGTGATATCTTGCTCAAATTAATTTTCTTTGGAAGTTTCTATTGAGATCTACAGCGTACATATTTTTTTTAGATTTCTAGTTCTCTTAATTTAAAAGTGTGTCGAGGGGGGGGTGGTCGACACTCATTTCTCTCTCTACTACTTGTTCTACTTTGGAAGCGTCTATCTTTCAAAGAATTGATTTTGACAAAAAATGGTTTTAGTAACCTTAATGTCATTTTTAAAAACCTTTCCATACATCACTCGTATGGTTATGTGAATAAAAAATAATCACCTAACCATACGAGTGGGGAGTGCCCTTTAACTTTTTATTTTTCATTTTTGTGTAAACTTCGAATAACGGTTCACAGAATACATCAACTTACAAGGTTTCAACTACGTAAAAAACCCAATAGTTTTGGAAAAAAATTACTGTGACATACGGACGGACGGACAGACTTGACCAATCTATAAGGGTTCTGTTTTTTGCCTCTTGGCTACGGAACCCTAAAAAATGTCAGCTCCAACAAATATGCCTCACATGCGGTATATACGCCTCAGTCCTCATTTTCTGCAGGGAATAGATGCCCTTTGGAAGAAAATATACATTTTAATCAACAGAATCTTTTACAATCATTTATTGAAATATATTAAATATAGAGAGAACCATCAATGTTAAGCATACTACTTTTTAATTACGAAGCTAAAACTAATAAACTATATTGTTCGAGCCCGTCTTCACGTCTGTGCGGGGCGCGGGGCGAGAGCGCCGATCTTCACGTCGGTGCAGGGCGCGGGGCAAGAGGAACCGTGCTCAGTGCGCCACTTAGAATGTAAAAGTTTACAATAAATATTTGTCAAATTAGAACCAGTTGCCTTATTTTAAATACTGCAACGAGCTATCGAAGCAACAGCAATATTGTAATGATTTGGATTAAGCAAAAAACTACGTAACTAAACATAAACAATAAAAAAACACACATTATAGAGATCAATTAACTTACATATTAAAATCATGATCGTATTAAAATTTGTGATATATACTTTAACTAATCATCATCATCACAATGTATATATTATAAGGTTCTAGATGGTATTCCTTGTCTTTTTGATATGCTATTCACGCTAATTTCCTTATCTTGCATACCTTCTATAGGTGCAGCTAATGCTTCCTCGGCCCAGGTGATGATACGTGGTTGAACGCCGGGTTTACGTACATATTTTAAAGGCATTTGATCGGGGCAATCTGAATAAAAAAAATGCATTCAAATACAGCAAAGGATATAATATGCCCATTACACACACACATTAGAGCCATCTATCCCAAAATATACCGGGGCACATATTCCTATTTACAGGGATAGATGCCTTCCGAAAAAAAATGTTAATAATGATTATTTTATCATTAAAATGCTATTATTACACACTCTACTCCTTATTTAGAAGAAAAAATAAAATTAACTTAATTGTTACAGCCACAGTTCCACGCTCGCCGGTGCTTCCTGCCAGACCGAAGTGGTAAGGAAGTGCGTTCGTATTATAAGGCAACATTTTGTCCGCGCTTTTTAGAATTTACACAGTAAGATTGGGGCGTATATACTATAGCTTAGGCATATATCCCCGGGCTTACCCTATAAGGGGGCAAACAAGGAATCGGAGCCACTTTCATGACTACCAATGTCCATAGACATCCGCATAGAGCTTACATGGACATTAGTCTCGTTGCTCCGTGGGCCACCGGTTACTTACATGTTATGCTCTATATTAATATTTTACATGATTTTACTCCTCATATTATTTTCACATGAATTTAGCGTTCAGAATTACTAAGTGAGCGACTGACTGCGAGCGACGAGAATTGTACAGGACAACGACTTATAAACATTAATTTGAGCTACTTAAAATACAAAATGAGAAACTTCATAATACTTGAGCGACCAATAATTGTTTGCTATTGGTCCGCAGTCGAACTCACCCGACTGCACCGACTCGACGCCCTGCCGCGCGCCATTCCAATTCGTACGCAGCGAATAATCTGTAGTTTTCATTAAAACACCATATTAATATAAAAAACACAACACCTCAAATAGATTATCAGTCATCAATAAACAGTAATAAAGCAGCTCACAAAACGTTGTTAAAACTGAACTTAATAGCAGTTCGTTATGTAAAAGTTCATTTGGAAAAATCGTCTCCTAACTTAATATTAACGTTGCCCTCTTTGTATTTCTAGTCGCTCACTTAGTATTTCTAGTCGCTCACTTAGCATTTCTAGTCGCTTACTTAGTAATTTCATCGATCAGCTAGATTTTTAATATGTTAAATGGATAAATCACACCACACTTTTTGTAAGCTCGTTTTGAATTTTATTATTAACCAATATTCGTCATTAGTTTAGTTTATTTTTCGTTTACTCATTTTCTTACCGCTCGAGTTATTAATATAGTCTCATCATCAGTCGCTAAGTCATTTTTTATTCGCCCGTTTTATTATTCCTCAAATTATAATGTTAACCTAACCGATTTCGGCTATGGCGTCTATATAGACAAGCAATCTGCGCAGGACATAATTATAGTGAACAAGTGTGCACGCAAACACAAGTGCACTCTCTATTCCCTCACTCTCATATTCCGATGGGACGGCAGTCTGACAGGACCGGAGAGAAATCAGACGCAGGACCGACCGCTTAACGAGCTCTCCGCCTCCTTCCTGATTCCGGACTCTTATAAGAAATTGAAAAATCCCAAAAACAAATTTTTGTTCGATCCGAAATTTGAACCCGGGACCTCACGTCTGTAGTTGATCACGTTTACCACTAGACCATGAGGCATTCAACAGTTGCTACGTACCTAGTTACTGTCAATTGTTCTAATTGAGAATCTACAAGTAGATGTTAACACCATCTTTAGAGATATATGTTCTACCATAAATAAATGATCCAAAGACAAATAACATCAGAAATTACACTGCTTGCAGGAACATCTTACATCTTACCTAGATGTACTTAGATAAGTTTAGTTTGAAGAATTATTTAGCAATTAGCTTTTAAATGCTCTTTGTTTTATTAAAAACTAGCTTTCGCCCGATTTTGGACTTCAAAGATGGAGTTATTAAACATATAAACCTTCTTTTTGAATCACTCTATCTATTAAAAAAAACCCCATCAAAATCGATTGTATAAAGATCAAAGAGAGATCCCGTGGAAATATCGAGATAATAATATTATGTAGCCTAGGTGTTGACCCGACCTGTTAGTAGGTAATATTCATGCCAAAATATGAAGTAAATCCATCCAACTCTTTGAGTTTAGCCCGTACATACTTACCTACAGACAAACGGAAAAAAAAACTATATTTTGACCTCGATATCGGTTGCAAATCACGCGCCAAGTATTATTTTAAAAAAGGAATTAATTTTGATTTAATTCAAGATTATTATTTTTACCTCACCTACATCTCCTTTCTTCTTTCTCATGTTATTTCAGACTTGTGTCACTTTGTTCTTTCAGTGTAAACTCTAGTCACAAGTCGGACATGACATGCACATTTTTTAAACTGCATTAAGTAACCCAGGCCCAAACAAACCGCACATATTAACATAGCCATGACATCAGTATTATACTAGCAAGAAGTCTTTCCCCCTAGCTCTGACACAATTCACACACTTTTAGGCTTTTACAACAATTTCTAGTGTGTTTTTAGTTTTATCTATTATTATTATCATTACTACGACAAATTATTTCCGCCAAAAATTATCTCATACTAATATATTTATTGACATACCGTATGTAGTTTTAATTTATTTATCATTTATGTACAGAAAAGACGACGAATTTTATGTTTAACTACTGTTTTACTAAATATAATTAGAAAAGTGACATAAAATTTATACACCTAATTATTATGTGAGTAAGTACCATAGTAAAATCTATTTAACGATATATACAAGTGTATATGATGTGAATTCGATTTTACTGGTTATTGCAAATTAAATGGGTGAGATTATATAGTTATTTATTACTAACACGATTTTAAAACTATATATTTTTAATTTATTATGTTTATATCGAGTTTGTAAAATTAAGTATCGTTTCACTAGCATAACCTATGTTTTTCTGGACCACCATGCTTAAAAAAAATATTTGTCTTTTTTGTAGAGAAAAGTTAGTAGATGATGAAATATTCTTTGACCTTTACAAATTTTAAAAAACAATTATTTATTAAATGGTTATTTTAATAACAATATGTTGACACATTATCAACTAACCCTGAATAAATTATCTTTGATAATATTTTTTTAATATAACATTTTTTTTAATATAAAATAAATTCAATATTTCATCATCTACTAAATTTTCTATACAGAAAAGACAAATATTTTTTTAAAACATGGTGGTCCAGGAAAACATAGGTTAAGCTAGTGAAACGATACTTAATTTTACAATCTCGTTATAAACACAATAAATTAAAAAATATATAGTTTTAAAATTGTGTTAGTAATAAATAACTATACTATAATCTCACCCATTTAATTTGCAATAACCAGTAAAATCGAATTCACATCATATACACTCGTATATATCGTTAAATCGATTTTAATATGGTACTTACTTATACCATAATTAGCTGTATAAATTTTATGTCACTTTTTAATTATTTTTAGTAAAACAGTTGTTAACATAAAATTCGTCTTTTCTGTACAGAAATGTTAAATAAATTAAAACTGCATATGGTAAGTCAAAAAATATATTAGTGTGAGATATTTTATGGCGGAAATAATTTCACGTATTATTGATGATAATTATAGATAAAACTAAAAACACACTAGAAATAGTTGTAAAAGCCTATAAGTGCGTTAATTGTATCAGAGCTGGAGAAAGACCTCTTGCTAGTATAATACTGGTCTTATGGCTATGTTAATATAATATGTGCGGTTTGTTTGGGCCTGGGTTACTTAATGCAGTTGAAAAAATGTGCAATGTGCATGTCATGTCCGACTTGTGACTGGAGTTTACACCGAAAGAACAAAGTGACACAAGTCTAAAATAACATGAGAAAGAAGAAAGGAGATGTAGGTGAGGTAAAAATAATAATCTTGAATTAAATCAAAATTAATTCCTTTTTTAAAAGAATACTTGGCGCGTGATTACAACCGATATCGAGGTCAAAAATATAGTTTTTAGAATTTTTGTCTGTTTGTCTGTAAGTATGTACGAGCTAAACTCAAAGGTTCTGTATGGATTTACTTCATATATTGCATGAATATTACCTACTAACAGGTCGGGTCAACACCTAGGCTACATAATATTATCTCGATATTTCCACGGGATCGAAACTTATGCGGGTAAAACCGCGGGGCGCAGCTAGTCTTGAATAAGAAGTGTACTTTACATTTGAATCGACATGACATATAATTATCTACCTTATTGCGTTATGTGTCACGTTTCTTCCAAGATTGCTAATAAAAATCAAGGCTGCTCAAACTTTATAGCAAACAGGACAATCTGAAAAATTTACGACAGACTGATAATTCCTATTTTAATTAGATACTGGCAGGATATCACTACACAGTATAAAACAAAGTCGCATCCCGCCATCTGTGTGTTTGTTTCTCTCTTTATCTTCAAAATTACGCAATCGATTTTGATGGGGTTTTTTTTTATTAGATAGAGTGATTCAAGAAGAAGATTTATTTGTATATTATCTCAATTTTTGAAGTCCGAAATCGGGCGGAAGCTAGTTTTTAATAAAACAAAGAGCATTTAAAAGCTAATTGCTAAATAATTCAACAAAACTAAACTTATCTAAGTACATCTAGGTGAGATGTAAGATGTTGCTGCAAGCAGTGCAATTTCTGACGTTATTTGTCTTTGGATAAGTTATTTATGGTAGGACACATCTCTAAAGATGTTGTTAACATCTAATTGTAGATTCATAATTAGAAAAGTTGACAGTAAACAGGTACTTAGCAACTGTTGACTTCCTCGTGATCTAGTGGTAAATGAGTTCAACCACAGACATAGGTCCTGGGTTCGAATCCCGGGTCGGACAAAAAATTTTAATTAGATTTTTCAATTTCTAACAACAGTCCGGAGTCAGGAATTTGGCGGTGTTACAGCCCCGTGCCTCGGAGAGCACGTTAAGTCGTCGGTCCTGCGCCTGATGTTTTTCCGGTCGTGTCAGACTGCCATCCCATCGTAATATGAGAATGAGGGAATAGAGAGTGCACTTGTGTTTGCGCGCACACTTGTGCACTATAATTATGGCCTGCGCAGTTAGCTCGTCTATATTGAAGCCATAGCCGAAATCGGTTAGGTTAACATTATAATTTGGGGAATAATAAAAAGAGCGAATAAAAAATAACTTAGCGACTGATGATGAGATACTATATTAATAACTCGAGCGGTAAGAAAATGACTAAGCGAAAAATAAACTAAACTAACGACGAATATTGGTTAATAATAAAATTCGAAACGAGCTAACAAAAAGTGTGTTGTGATTAATCCATTTCACATATTACTAACGAAACGATTAGAAATACAAAGAGGGCAACGTTAAAATTAAGTTAGGAGATGTTTTCCATATGAACTTTTACAAACGAACTGCTATAAAGTTCAGTTTGAGCAACGTTTTGTGAGCTGCTTTATTACTGTTTATTGATGACTGATAATCTATTTGAGGTGTTGTATTTTTTATATTGATACGATGTTTTAATTAAAACTACAGATTGTTCGATGCGTACGAATTGGAATGGCGCGCGGCAGGGCGGCGAGTCGGTGCAGTCGGGTGAGTTCCGCTGCGGCCCAATAGCAAACAATTATTAGGTCTCTCAAATATTATGAAGTTTCTCTTGTTACTCAAATAAATGTTTATAAGTTGTTGTTCTGTACCATTCTCGTCGCTCGCAGTCAGTCGCTCACTTAGTAATTCTGTACGCTAAATTCATTATTTTTGACACAATAAACTTTAATTTACAGTCACTCGTTTAAATACTACTCTTATTATTTAGCACATTCGGCTTGGGCTATTTAAATTCTTTTCACAAACCATATTGATGCCCCCCGCGGGCTTCGATATGAGGGGGGAGAAGGGGGCCAGGGGTTGCATAGTCTTTACATAAACCATCTTTTTAAAGCTACTTAATAAGAAAATATGATTTCAAGATAATGATGTGAAAGTAATATGACGATCAAAATCGCGTGAAATATTGTAATAAATATATAAAATCGAATTAAATAAATGGTGACCCATGGAGGAATTAGACTAATGTCTATGTAAGCTCTATGCGGATGTCTATGGACATTGGTAGTCATGAAAGTGGCTCCGATTCCTTGTTTGCCCTCTTACATGGTAAGTCCGGGGATATATGCCTAAGCTGGATATACACCCCGATCTTACTGTGTCAATTCTTAAAAGCGCGTACAAAATATTGCCTTATAATACGAACTGTTATACCCGGTGTGCTGAGGCCTTAATGCTGATCACACCCAATTATGGCCTATCAGC
>LUGF01013269.1:481-13464 GCA_001625245.1 Calycopis cecrops
TTTTTCACACATATTTAAATTTTCAAAACGATGAAAAAAAATGAAAAAATAATTATAATATTACTTCTATTATGATGCAAGAGAAAAATCCATACCATCAGCTGGCATTCTCCTTTAATAAATGATAAAACGTTCTTAGCTCCTAGCGACGACGACGATGACGACGACGACGACGACGATAATTCATCTAATGCTGGTGCTTCAGGTACATTTTAAATAATAACTTCCCGAATAAGATAATTTTTACTCTCTTTGTACTGGATGCAAATTAAATGGCATATATTTTTTTGTCTTTTCGATTATTACATTTATCTACATTTCCAATGAGTGATAAACTCAATGTATACATTTGGGTCTAAGGGTAAAGTAAAACATCAAAATGTAAGAACTGCATTGCAGACAATTTGTTGATTTACCTCACATTCACGTGATTTTTCCACAAAGAACCGGGTACCTCTTGCTTACGCGATCCCGACGTAAAGTGGACTGTGCTGTGGCGGTTAGTGCGGTGTGTAAGTAGCCGCCAGCACATGGAGGTGGGAGGTGAAAGGAAGGCAGCGCATCCGTATAGACTCTATGCGAATGTCTATGGGCGTTGACAACTAGTCATGAAAATCGCCCCGACCGCTCGTTTGCCCCCCTATATCATAACAACTATATAACTAATATCTATGTTATGTTGTCACGTGCAGCTTGTGAGTATGATAGAGTACCCATTGATGGACAAGTGAAAGAATGTGACGAGATTAGCGTACCTACCGATATACCGACGTTGACCTTTTTATAGATACTATATCAAATGCTATTTCTCATCTAGTCTTGTAATAGACTAGTATCTGTCAAATTAATTATCTGTCTCTAGGTCCCTAGTTTATTAATAAGGTATTTGACGGATAATAGTTTTATATTTGGAGTAAAGTTAATATATGTTTATTATTAAGGCTCTTACGGCCCTAGTGGCCTCTATTATTATTATCTTTCACAATATTGGAGGTCAATAATTTTGAGACACGTCGTAACGTGGTAATTTTATGTTAACGTTCCTGTTTTATTTTAGGTTCTTCCAACAGTGGCAGCACTGGCGCTCAAGCACAATCTGGTTGTAAGTATTGTGTATATTTCAACTTCCTAACTACTTTTATTATTTTGAGAATATTTTTATTCATGTTTTCGAAGTTTTTCCATTTTACTGTATCAAAAAAGAAGGTTATATCGATGGATAAAGCAGAATATAGTAATTACATAAATAAAATAATTTAATTTTCAGCATCATCTAATGGCGGAGGATCAACTTCGGGAAATTCCGGCGCTTCTGGTGGGTTAAACGAGGTCATAATTATTAAGCGAAGGAAGAAAGTCATTATTATCATCATTAACATCAACAACAGCCCGAGGAGGTCCATTGTTAGACTTAGGCCACTCCCAGAGAGAATTAGGTCCGATCCGAGATTCAAACACAGAACCGTCTGTGGTTGAATGTGTAGAACTAGATCACGAGGCAGACACACACAGACACGCCCTTAAATATACGTACTTGATATTACAAAAATAATTTGATATTTTATGACCATCAAAGTAGTATTTGTCTGTACGGCTTTTAAGTGTAGGTACTTTTTCGAATTAAAATTTTGAGTACCTAATATTATTATTTAAATGTATATAAATTCAACCGAGTCACATTATATATAAAATAACAGTTTATTGAGTTATATCGCGGCAAATAACTAAACTTAAATTTACAGCCGCGTCTAGCCCGGGACAATCGTCTTCAAATGCTTCTGCTAATAGTGAGTAAAAATCTATAAACATTTTGTTTAAATATTTTTTTAAGAGGGCAAACGAGCTGTCGGAGCCGTTTACTTGACTACCAACCCCCATAGAGAACCGCATAGATGCATGAAAATGAAAATGAAAAATGAAATGAAAATGAAAATATTCTTTATTGCGCACATTATAGACAGTAAAAGCAATACAGTACATGTTACAATATGGTCTCCCACTTCCATGGTCCACCGGCTACTTATACACCGCACGAAACATGACAAATATATATAACACTAGCTGTAAGTTTCGTTCCATGATAATATTGGGATGAAACCTTCTTTACGACCTGATAGACCTAGCGCGAATAAGACCTAGAGAAAAGTCATAAAAATCGGTCGAACCTTTTCATTTAAGATCCAAAACAAACACCGTGGTACTAAATTTCTACAAGATACTTGACATGACGGCGAAAATTATTTAAAAATTCCGATTTTTGCCGTCAGCTACCACACGATCAACTGTTTGTAGATATTCAATTTCATAACCAAATATTTTTTTCCTTAGCACAAGCTTCAAGTCCCGATGATGATGAAGGCCCACCGGAAGGCCCACCAGAAGGCCCACCGGCCGGTCCCCCTCCACCACCCCGACCTCCACGAGGTCCCCCGCGGCCTCCTCGGTTCCCACGGCCACCACCCCCTCGTCTACCCAGTGTTCCTATTATATTCCGTAATAAGCCAATACCGAAAAACAAACTACGAGGACGCTACATACCTATAGAAATAAACCTAGGAAATTGTAAGTATTTTTTTTTTATTAAAACAAATGCAAATGAGCATTCGGCTTTTGATACTTATTAACGCTCAAAAACTTACGAAAACCAGAGGTTGTGCAGTGTGTGGCCAACCTCCACATAGTTATATATACCACATTATAATATGTTACATAATAACATGCGAGCTACGTTTTAGTACCAGTCGTATTCGGCTGCAACGCAGCAACGACGATACCTCTTACAGTAACTTAAAAATATACACACTACAAGTATTCGTGCAGACAATACAAAGCCATACGTCACTATGTATCGATAAAATTAGTATCGTGACAAGGTTTAAGTGTTCTAAACTATTATCCCCTCATTAATAAACATAGAATAACTTTATCCAAGTAATAACCTAGTAATAAACTGACATCTGTCAAATTTCATATTAAAAAAAAACATAAAAGATATGGAATTTGACAGATGTTATTTTATTACTCGGTTAATAATTGGACAAAATTATTCTATGTTTATTAATAAGGGGGTAAGTGTATTTATTTATAACCACAGACAATTACTTGTATATAAAGGCAGAGGTCTTGTTTGATCAATCAAATGTAAAGTGTAAAGATGATTCTATCTTTTGATATTTCATATCCGCCACTTCGCTACTTACTGCGTACAAAGTACTTACTTACATATGAAATAGTACTCTGTGTGTAGTAAACACATACCCCCTTATTAATAAACATGGAATAACTATATCCAAGTAATAACCTAGTAATAAACTGACATCTGTCAAATTCCATACATTTGATGTGTTTTTTTATTATGTAATTTGACAGATGTTACTATTACTAGATTATTCCTTGGATAGAGTTATTCTATGTTTATTAATAAGGGTGTTAGAGTACCTACTATTTCATATCGCACAATAATTTTAAAATTTTTGGTTATCACAACAAGCGACACCATTGACAATAGTACAACATAAGGCTTTATTTATATTTTAGTACCCAGACCTGCCTACGCCTACATTGACCTCGGCCCAAGAAGGAGCCGTATACGTGTTGTTGAAGGCTAGAGAAAACGGTGAGTATTTTAAAGACATTGGGTTAATATTCGTCATAAGCACATCTATTCTTTGAGGGTGTGAAACATAATATTACGCTCGATATAAAAAGTACAGAGGGTCTTAAATGGCATACAACCTAACGGAAAAGTACACTTTTCTTACATAACACTAAGTTGCACTGCGACCGTGCGAACTTTAAAACCATAATATGATGATGTACATAAATAAATTGCAAATATTTTTGATTCTGTTTATTTCTAAAGTAGCCGGTGTTTATTCTTTTCCTGTGATATAGAGCTGCAATCTAGAAACGTCTCTTGAAAAATCGTCATTAAGGCAAGACCTTTTTCGACCAAAATTCCTGCATTTTGGAAAATTTTCCACCAATATGATACACGTGTTCTCATATTCCTTGTATCCCTCAAACTAGCTAGAACGCAGAATTAATGTTCTGATCATTATGTAATATACCTACATTAAATGATATTAAAAATATTTTTCAGAATCAAACACGAAAATGCAACGATATTGAATATACCTACATTAAATGATATTAAAAATATTTCAGAATCAAACACGAAGATACAACGGCACAGCCAGACCGACCGCGGCGACTCCAATGGAAACTGATGATGCTTATATAAATAATAAATATGTATATCTCTTTGGTTGTATGTATATAATGTAACACTAATAGTAAGCGTAACTAAATTAAACATATGGAGCAATTGAAATTATCCGTATTTTATTTTATCCTTATACGTAACTAGCTGCGCCCCGCGGTTTCGCCCGCGTAAATTTCGATAGAAAATATAGAAAATCATCCCACGCCATCCCATAGGACCATTTTTTCGGGATAAAAACTATCCTATATTATGTTAATGCACGTTACTCTCTGTGTGTACCAAATTTCATAACAATCGGTTCAGCAGTTTTTGCATGAAGGATTAACTAACAAACAAATAAACAAACGAACAATCAAACATACAAATTTTCTCATTTATAATATTAGTAGGAGATATTAATAGCATAAGCATGTGTCCTAGTAATTGTCTCTTTTTTTAGAGCTGTATTCGAAGCTACAAAGATAATTATAGAGAAGAAAATAAAAATAAACTATATAAAATATTAGAGTATTTTATCTTATGGACCTATCAGGATGCACCTTGAGCATAAATACAACATAGATAAACTTATACATAGAAAAAGTTTAATAATTATGGCATTAAACCAAACAATACATATTAATGTCCATCTACTGTCTAAAATCACCACGGCCTAACTTCGAACATGGACAACCAACCCAACCACCAATAACAACGTCGTGATCGTGGGTAGAGTCAGGTTCCCATCCTGACTACTGGTCTTCATTTAGGAGGTGGCATGAGTTGCGTAAAGCGCCTTCGCCATAACCTTTCGTCTTCGGAGCGAAGCAGTTTCCTCTACCTATCAGGCACACAAAATAACACAACAAAAACAAAATTAATAAGCAAAATCACTCTTTATTATGAATAACTGAATTATCATAATTTTCACATAATACCTATCTGTGGCAGTCAATGAGTAGGTACATTGGATGTAACCCTATTGTCTGCGACATTTTATGCGGATAATGGTCTTGTCACATGTCCCCACCATAAACGAAATTTGGACGTAATTAAGTCTTCGCGAACAGAATTAACAAATGATTTATTCGCAATTACTCGTAATTGTATTAATAGAGATAGTTTAGTTTATGCAACAATTTATAAACCGTCGTTGATAAAATATTCTATAGTGAATGCGAAAGTTGTACGTTTATTCTTAAACGCATTGACGCAATCACTGCCAATAAATGCTGTGGACAGATGTACAGGTAGATTTTAATAGAAGAAAATTTGAAGGGGTAAAATAATGGCTTATTTAATAATGAATATTTCATAAATAGTAGTAGTAGTAAATAGTAATAGTTTCACGATTTGTTCAGGAGAGATTATAAACTAACAAAAAATAATGCGTTAAATTGTATTTTTGTAAATAGTTTGTACAGGTTACATATTTTCAACGGTATTTACGATCTTACGGTGACATAATATGTTCATATACCTATACCCTAACTAAAAACCAACAACGTTTGTGGAATTAATGATAATATTAGTTTGTTTTTTAATTTTAAATAAACCTTTTAAATATAAATTGAATTAGTTTTAATTCAAAAAATCCGCCCTTTCTATAAATAAATTTACTTTTGTTGTTGCCGATTAATTGTTGTTGTGTTCTTGTGGTTTTAGATAATAAATTCTCAAACATGTGCAAAACCGATATTGGTTAATGAGTTAACATGAATAGTTACTTATATTAACTTACTATTTTATACTGCGGGGATAGAAAACGTCGTATTCTTTATATTTTTAGCGATATGAAACTTAATATCAATAACAGGCTATAAAACTAAGAGTAAAATGATATTTTATGTTCAGAGTTTTCCAAATGTAAGAGTTATTTCAACGCTATAGAAACCGCAGTACTCAAGTATCAATATAATATGTTGCCATGTCTCCGAAAGTGTTAGTTCGTTTTGGAGACGGTTTTCAGTGAGGAGTTTGAAATTGGTTGGTGTATGTTCCTAAGTAAGTGCTACTTTGTTGTTGTAGGTTTACGGTAACAACCAGAAGACGCTCCAGCAATATTTAGTGCGATGTTGATGCGGTGTTCATTATAAGGTTTGTCCCAGCTCCCCCCGGAAAAGTTTAGTTATTTATATTTTTAGTTTGGTTTTTATCTCTTATACAGTAATAGTCTTTATAATATACTAGCTGCGCCCCGCGGTTTCACCCGCGTAAATTTCGATTTTGTGTAAATTTTGTAAAAATAGAAAATCACCCTATCGAATCCCACAGGAACATTTTTTCTGGATAAAAACTGCCCTATGTATTAATCCAAGCTATATGTGTGCCAAATTTCTTGAAAAATTGGTTGAGCAATTTTTGCGTGAAGGTTTAACAAACAAACAAACATACAAACTTTCGCATTTGTACTATTAGTAGGATTATTGTTAAAGCATTACATTAATATAATCGATTGATCAGCAACGATAATAATATAACATCTCTGTGACTTCGCGATCTTTAAGAAAAGACCATATTCATACCCCGAAAACATGCAACACAACTTTAAAACTTCCGTTATTGCAGCTGTTTGTGTGCATCATAAATCACATACTGCTCTTTGCCTCCTATAATTTATAATAATTGTAAAAGTCTGATGTGCGTCTTATCGCAAGTGTCAAAATATATTAACGTGATCATTAATGTTTGTGCAAAACCACAAATACACTATAAAAGTCATAAACAGCACTTATGTTAATCCATAAAATTGCATTGTCTTTTATTGCTAAGTATTTACCTACTAACTAAAACCTCGCATATGCTTCCTATACTTATATAAGAAAATATTCTTTATTTAAAATTATTTACCTTTTTTTTTTTCAACAAGTAGGTACTTAATTAAAAGAGCTGAATTCCCTAATTCTGAGATAGATATTTTTGGGGTTCCGTAGCCAAATGGCAAAAAACGCAACCCTTATAGATTCGGCATATCTGTCTGTCTGTCTGTCCCTCCGTCCGTATGTCATAGCCACATTTTTCCGAAACTATTGCCTTTTTTTATTGAATTTTTGTAGGTTGATGTATTCTGTGCTATTCGAAATTTAAATAAAGTAAATAAGAAAATTAAAAAATAAAGGGGAAGTGGGCTCTCCATATACAGGGTTATTTTTTGGTCACCTTCCAAATTTTAAAATAAGGAATTAAACATCATTCCAAGGTTGAGTCTTAAATTTTATCGTCTAATTGTAATATTTTGCTAAATAAAAATCAATTTGAAATGGTCCTTAAAAATACAGCGATCGTGGTTCATACGCTAAATGTATCGACTTCAAGGTTAGTGACGTCGGCCGAGCGACACTCGCAAGTCATATGCTACGCGGTGACCAAGAAATATGTTTATAATATGGGACAAAGTAATTTTAACTAATAATTTTTTTTATTCTTTTTTATTTCATAAATCGAATGTATTATTGATTCTGAAGTAAACCTGAAAATTTGGCCGGTGATCAAAAAATAATCCTGTATAGAACTGAATCGAAAAAAAAATTTTCATCCAACCTGTATTAAGAACACTAAAACCATTTCGTCAAAATCAATTATTTGAAAGATAGTTCCTCGCTTCCAAAGTGGAAAAATGAGGGTCCCTTTAACTTTTAAAATAAGAGAGTGAGAAATCTAAAAAATATATATGTTGTAGATCTCAATGGAAACTTTCAACGAAAATTTGTTAGAGCGAGATATCATTATTAGTTTTTAAGAAATAATATATTTTCAAAAAACGAAAATACGATTTTGTCGTTCATATAACCAAGTTATTTTTATAAATAATGGTAGTTAACCCGGCATGCGCGAGTCCGACTCGCACTTGGCCGGTTGTAGTTTTATAGTCCCCATCAGTTCTTGTATTGTTGTAGTAGGGTTCAGTAACGTATATCCCAAACCAGCAGCTTCGTTAAAGCAAAAGTCCTGAAATAGATAGGAAAATATACAATAATAGTTGTTTTTTTTTTTTTTTTATGGTATAGGGGGCAAACGAGCAGTTGTAGCCATATTCATGACTACCGACGCCCATAGACATCTGCATAGAGAATATACATATGCGCTGCCCCCCTTTCTCCTCCCACCTCCATGGACCACCGGCTACTTACACACCGCACGAAACGCGACAGCACAGCTGTCACTTCACGCCAGCCTCGTGTAAGCGAGAGGCACCTCCCCGGTCGTGCCGGCCCAATTCGGCTGCATGCAAGCATGCAGTGTGGCACTACCTCTTACTAAAACCTCTGTGGAACGAAACAACTTTTGCACTGTCGAAGTTGGTCCCTTTTCAGGGACTCGCTGCTGCTGTTATACCCAGTTATATACCTGAATATAGATACCCAACTGTCAGCACCTGTTGTGCATAGCCTGCCCACACTACACGCCTTCTACCCAATCTAAGGAGCCCCAGCGATGCCTAAAGAAAGCTTTGCTGGAATATATCGAAGCATGGCGAGACACGATGCACCTGTGTAGGTGCATCGTTCTCACCATGCATAATAAACAACGGCTGCTACATTTGCAGGTGACTGTCCGTGGGAGTTGCGCAGTACTTGCGAGGTGCACTTATTTTTTGGTAGGAAAAAGAGCACTTGATGAGCGCATGTCGCTGGATGAAATACAGAGAATCCGACGACGAGAACAGACTCTCGTGGTGATTTTAGTCCAAAACAGTCCAACACACCCTTCCCACTCACCCAAGATAGGTCGTACGGTACATAATTTGTTCCCTGCGAAAAGAAATAAAAGAAAAACATCCATAAAAATCTACTCAGAGCTAGCATAATTTGTTGGAAGAAAGGTGAGAACTCTCCAACCTGTATGGCCTCCGGAGAAAATTAAGAAATGCTCTTATAAATACATTTATTAGAACATTTCGTCATTTTTAAATTCCTTTTTGCAAGATGGAATTTGATGTATGGGCTTGTACAACATGAACCTTCATCGCTATTGAAGTTATCGCCATGATTTTTATCTCACTTACTATAATTTTATTTGTAAATGTTATTGAGTTTCCCGGTGAGAGCAGTTGATGATTTGTTCCATATTGCTGGTGCGGGTTACGCTGATTTTCTTCCTTTAGTTCAAAACTGGATGATCGTAGCTCGGCATGAAAATATTGCCACTATTGATTAAAAACCTTTGCAACAGACTTCAATCGCCAATAATTCCATTGCCATATAAACGAATTTCGGGTCTTTAAGAGCCTGGATGCCTTAGCGTTTCTTGAGTTACGTTAATCAGTATGTTTTTTACAAGTCATTTATGATTCCTTACTTCCTCCAAATCTAGAAAATTTATAGGATTATTATTATTTCTTGATGAAAAGCGTGTAGGTAATATATTCCAAATATTAAAACCTTTAATAGCATTTTCGTGGTTCACGGTCGTGGTTTATACTTATCTAAACCTAATAAAAATTGATAAAACTCGTGATACGTGAGCTGAAGTTAATAAAATGATAGGAGTATATAAGAAATGACTAAAGAGAAATTCTGTTTGCACTGGACTGACTTGGGAAGCTTCTTTCTCAAATAAATCGTCATGTTCCTTCTTTATTATGTGATCTTCACATGTTTAGCAACAAACAGTAAGTTCTTATTTTGATATTCTGTTTTTTTTGTAATTTTGAGGTTTTACTCAGTTAGTATCCTCTTATTTTCTAAGCTGAGACACGAACTTCATAACTGGCGAGCGTGTCTGTTTTTATATTGTAACTGCACAATTAGGTCCTCACTTTTTTTATACACTTTTATTGCAATAAAGATAAGGATTTGAAACACCTGATAGGAGTCACAACGGACACCCATCAATAAGAAATCTATACAATCAGAAGGAATAGTACCTACATAACTTTCGTTGCTCACCTTCGCCCAATGAAACAAAGACTGATGCTCAACAAAAATACTGGTGACGGCTGTACCTACTATTCGCCAGCAATTCAGAAGCGGCGCTGTATTCTGAAAACAAGTGATGTAATAAAAAATGCATCTCCAAAAGAGTTAGCTTACGCGAATGCATTTAAAGTACCAATGTTTTTAAAGCACCATAATATTTTGTTTCTAGTTTTTTCAGAAGCGACATTATGCTTCCCGTTCAACATACCAGAAAAAATTTATGAAGGTAAGATACTTATAGGTACTTAATAAACAATAGAGAGTCACCACGTTTTAAAATTTTAAAAAGCATAATTAAAATCCAGGCTGGATACAAAATGTTATTTAATGTATACATGTTTAATACTCTACCTTTCATGTTTACTCTTTAAGTCAGCTTGGACTTTAGAGAGGATATGAAATAATAATAATTAGTCGCTATTATATTTCATGAAAAATATATTTGGAAAAGGATACTAATTAAACAGTCTTCTTTTTAATATCAACCTAGCGTTCTATACAAAAGTGTTCTTCATCTTGTGAGCAAGGTGATTGAAAGTGATTATTATTAGTATATGTATATGTATCATTGTGAACAAAGGCAAATGTTTTGAGTGCAAATAAAAAATAACCTAACCACGACTTAATTGTATATAATAATACTAACTCAAATCATAATACTAGCTCATTGTTTAAGAACTGTGGATAATTGAACTAAATTGAAATGAATAGTTTAGGAGAATAATGATAATAAAATAAGTTGTAAAACTACACTCAACAGTTGGAACCCAAGACTTCTCATTTTGTCCAACAGCAAAATACTAAAAATAGATATATTTTCAGATTCAGATTATATTTCCATTTCTTTTCTACTATAATTAATTTAGTCTCCAATCATATCAAAAATAAATCAAAAAACCTATTCAAAATACTAATATTATAAAGAGGAATGATTTGATTGTGTGTGTGTTTGTATGTAACAAATAGGCTCCGAAAGTAATGAATCGATCTCAAAAAATATTCTTTCACCATTTGAATGCTACATTATCCAGATTACTATGTGATACTATTTTTTACAACGGGAAAATGCTTTATTCCAATGAAATGTTTGGGTTGAAATTTTGTGTTATATTATGTATATTATATAAAAATTAATGTTTGTCTGTATGTCCTTTCTAGAATCGTATTGCTATTGAGAATGTAAATGATCTTTAGTAAAATTGTTCTGAATGCGCCCACGAAGGTTTCTAAGTTGGTACAACCAATTTTCAACAGATAGCGCCACTGTTATTCCAATGAAAGTGACATTATAAACTATTATATAAAATTATATTATATAAAATTCACGACAACAGACAAAATTTTTAATTTTATAAACTAGGTATATAAAATAATCACAACGCAAAAAAAAATCCAAAAAAAATTTAAAAACATGAATTAAATGTATTATTTTATTTTTAGCTTTTGTCGATGCATTTACCCCCTGCCCTTCGGAACCAGAGCCAGCTTCCTCCTGCCCTTCGGAATCAGCACCATCTTCCTCCTGCCCTTCGGAACCAGCACCAGCTCCCTCCTGCCCTTCGGAACCAGCACCAGCTCCCTCCTGCCCTTCGGAACCAGCACCAGCTCCCTCCTGCCCTTCGGAACCAGCACCAGCTCCCTCCTGCCCTTCGACAGGGACTACTACAGCTGGTAAGTACAGAAACATATATTATATTTAATTTATTTGTACTATTATCCTTGAAAACTTACATTGTTTTTATTTGTATTGTATTAGAAATCTATAATTACTGACGAAATTTGTCATCATTTCTTCAAATTTTCCGATATTTTCTTTCTTTACCACTTATTCGTGGTAAATAATGAGCCACCGGCTACTTACACACGGCACGAAACACGCCAGTACAGCTGTATATTTACGCTAGTATCATGTAAGCGAGAGGTACCTCCCCGATCGTGCCGGCTCAATGCGAAAATGCAAAAAGATAAAATCGTTGTATTTTTATATCTACCTTTGACAATAATACTTTTCTTCTAAGTGATACTCTACTATATATTATGTAAATTTTATATATATATATATATATAATTTATAGTAAGAGGAACAACTTTCTCATTTACAATTTTTAAATAAAAAAACCATTTTCTTAGCGAAAATGATGAAAAAACAATTTTTAGACGCATCAGCGCCACCTACTTTTTGTATTTCAAGTCTTACGAAGTCACTTCAATGACATAAAATGTAGTTCACAATGTCCTCTACATTTTTTTTCACACAAACTTTTCCCTAAAACTCATAGATTCGAAGAAAAACACAAATCAATTTTTTTTTTTAATTTTCCAAAATCATCAACAGATGAGACTTCGCCAATCTCCCATTCTATTACATGCCCCTCTAACGATATATCAAGTCAAATTTGCTCGTGTAAT
Organism: Calycopis cecrops; assembly: GCA_001625245.1. Classification (NCBI taxonomy): domain Eukaryota; kingdom Metazoa; phylum Arthropoda; class Insecta; order Lepidoptera; family Lycaenidae; genus Calycopis; species Calycopis cecrops. Next base: position 13,013 of record LUGF01013269.1, read on the forward strand.
TTGTTCCCCATTTCATATTTTTTTATTACAGTTTGACTGTACTATATCTTAGTAAGAAACAAAAAGATTACCATTTAATATTAACAAATATTAAATACTAATAAAAAATAATTTGATTACAGCAAACCCGAAAACTAATGGTTAGTACATTTGAATTTCTTTAAATTGGTCCAAGTTTTGTTCGTTGGTCAATGGTTGATTCATGTTTATATTATCAACCTTATTAAGTAAGCACTGAGGTGCGACGTTCTTTTTTATTTGGTGGTACCGTACTGGGCCGGTTCCAATAGTAAAATTGATACTATTTTTGCATAGGCAGCCTTGACGCCAAAAGCGTAGCAGAATCAGTAGACAAAACATTTTGTGTTTATTTCTCGACAATTTTATAGCTAGCTGTCGTGAACTGAATGATTGCAGAATGCACAAGCAAACCACCCGCGCCATTTCTTAAT